>JAVCKT010015082.1:0-20672 GCA_032273925.1 Rhynchotus rufescens
TGCTTTAGTGTCAGGGAATTTCTGTGCCATGTTCTATCCCATTCTTTCCCCCTTTTGGAAATGAAAGGATGTGTTAGGTCTGTAAAGCTATTACAGCTGGTGCTTTTTTATTCTGCAGTTTGGGACAATTATCTAGATACTTGTCAGGGTGTAGGCAGTCCTACGGTTGGATAAAGATATCAGAGACAAGGATAGAAAAGAATGAACTGTTCTTACAGTTTTATGGAGCTAAGTATCGGATAGATTAGATGCGTAAATCTAGTTCTAAAAACAGCTAGCTCTACCAACCAAATATAAATGTGTAGTACACAACTGAAACTCAAAGAGGCTGCTAAAAGCACGGCCTTGCCTTCCTGGTAGGAGTTTTTCCCATTGTGTTGCTGCTGTTGGTCAGTCCAGGCTGTTTTGCTTTCACAGATCTTCCCCTGCAGCTGAACGCTGCCATGTTTGAAGCCAATGGTGGCTGCGGATACGTTTTGAAACCTCCTGTTCTGTGGGATAAAAGTTGTTCAATGCACCAGAAATTTTGTCCTTTAGAAAGAGACCTGGATAACAAGGAACCAGCTATATACTCCCTAACAGTAAGTACATTAAAATGGTAGTTCGAACAGCCAGATAGATAGGAATAAACAGGTAACCAGTCTTAAACCAGAATGAGCCGTGCTTCAGTACGGAAAGACTGTACCTGTAATTGTTGTTGGTACCTGTGAAGATCAGCGTAGCTAAAAGAAATTGTATGGGGAAGGAGAGAATGGTAATCTTTGTTTATTTGGTGTTTGGTACTCATACTTCTATTGTTTCCTGCACAAAAGAAGTATCTAATATGATAATAGGATAATAGGAATAATAGGATAATTCTATTGTTTCCTGCATAATAATTGACAGAACCCAGTCCTGAAACATTTTTAGTAGGACTGCTCAACAGCAAAACATTGCAGGTGTCATCAAATATTTCTCATGTTTATGAAACAAAAAGCTGTAGTGAATATTGAAATATATGTGATATATATATATAAAAAAAAGCTATATAATAGATTATTTATGGAGTTATGGTAAAAATTCGGTTTCTAAGAAGCCAATGCTTCCAGGAAACGCTTCCGAAAATTGAGATCCCTAAGAGTCGACATTCCCTGAGTGGTGGTAATCGCAGCCCTTGTTCTTTTGTGCCAGAGGTCAGTGTCAGAGTAACTGAGAAGAAAATTTGATCCCTTTGCCTACATTGCCAGTACATTCTTTCTGGATTAACTTTCAGATGCCTCGCGTGGCCACAGTCATGATATACGGTGAACTTCTTTTTTCAGAGGACAGACACCATAGCAACTGCGTGTGGTTTAGGCAGCTCTGCTTCTGAAGTTACTGCCCTGGCAATTACAAAAGTAGAGGAGTATTGTAATTAAATCAGTGTGCTAACAAACAGTGCAAGCAGTGTGATAAATAATATTCAGCTAAGGACTGGGACAGAAGAGGAATTGCTGCACTAATTATTTTCTCCGTGTGCTTCTTGGCTTCAGATTGTGTCGGGCCAGAATGTCTGTCCCAGCAACAGCACAGGAAGCCCTTGCATCGAAATCGATGTCCTGGGGATGCCGCTCGACAGCTGCCACTTCCGCACGAAGCCCATTCATCGCAACACCCTCAACCCCATGTGGAACGAGCAGTTTCTTTTCCGGGTTCACTTTGAAGATTTGGTCTTTCTTCGATTTGCAGTTGTTGAAAATAACAGCTCGGCTGTAACAGCTCAAAGAATCATTCCCCTCAAGGCTCTAAAACGAGGTAAAAGCAAGTTTGTAGTGACATTGTGTGGCCAAATGGTCCAGGAGAAGCCGAGTCCTTCCTGGGTTAGCGGGCACTGGTCCCGCTGCAGTGTTTGGTGCTTTGTGTTGTAGTGCACACAGGAGTGTACACGCAGCGTAATCACAGTGCTTTGCTGCTACAGGCATAGCAAAGGCTTTAGATACCTCAGTTTTACATCTCTGAATCAGGTGTCCTAGGATGTTTCATGTACTCATGAAAGGGTTTTTTTTTTTTTTTTTCCTTTCTCCTTTTTTTTTTCTCTCTCCCTCTAGGCTATAGACATGTCCAACTCCATAACCTGCACAATGAAGCTTTAGAAATTTCAAGCTTGTTCATAAACAGTCGGAGAATGGAAGAAAGTCCATCTGGAAACACTCTGCCTGCATCTATGGTAATTCAGATGGATTTCTGTGAATGCTGTGTATTTTTGTCTCAATTACTAAAAGAGTCTGAAGAGTTTTAAGATCAATTGTTCAAAGAAATTAGGTCCAAAGCCCTGCATATTTCAGAAGCATCTTGAAGCCCCAATCCTTCGGGTTATCCTTCCTAGCACAACGGAGCATTCATGCTGCAGGATCCATGCATTCCTCTATGCACAGATCGTAAACATTGCATCTGAGTCACACAAGAGATGCAAATTAAAGAAATCAAGTTTTTGTTGGAATAGTGAGAATACAGTAGAATTCCATGAGAAAAGATGGAGTCCATACTTCCATACACATTTTATACATTATACACATACATGTATGTACATATATGTATATATACACATATACATATATAAATATATATAAAAGAGCCCTGTGTTAGTTGGTTATTTGTTCTCTGTCCAGCTGCTATAGCTCGGGTGTGCAGTTTCTTTTAATGCAGCCTCTGATTACTGCATCTGTGGGTACCAGTATCATGATGCCCGTTGTCTCAACAGCTGTTCAGCACAGCCGACCGGAGAGCTGCTGCCGCTCACAAAGTGACTGTTCACGGGTTCCCAGGCCCTGAGCCCTTCACTGTTTTCAGTGTAAGTGGGGGGACCACAGCAGCGCAGCTGCTACACCAGGTAAGGTGCCCGCTGCATCGCAGCCCGACTGCAAGAGGACACTGGGCTCCCTGCAGTGACAAAGGCAGAACCGTTGTAGCTTGTTCATCACAGCAGGGGGTTATCAGAGCAGTGTGTCACTGTGCACTGTAACTGCACAGTATCAGAGAGGGCTCCCAAATCTTGACTTCTGATAATGGGTTTTTAATCTTACATCATATCTCCCATTAGTATTCTAATATTTGGGTATGTGCATGTGAGAAATCTTTCTGACTGATGGAGTCAGCAGGCTGTCCCAGAAGAGGGCAGATTTTTTTTGTGCAATTCTTTGAACTTGAGCATCGTAGGAATACAGGGTAAAAGTTAGAGGGCTAAGTTCATGAGTAGAAAAACCATTTCACTCAACAGGGGTTGTTATTCCAGCAGTGGGAAAAGACTGTACTGTACTGGGATTATGAATAAATTGTCTGGCCAGCCAAAAAGGACAGAAATAAGCTTAAATAGTACTGCCTTGTCTGGAATAGTTGAGCTGCTTGGCTAGTCTAAAGACTACATTACCCCGGAGTAAAATATCGGTGTAATAATAGCACATCAGGAAACTTGCCTACACTATCAGAACTGTTACTGATTTTTAAAGCTTTTTATTCATATTCATTTATAACTACTAATTATGCAGTGCTTATATTTAGCCCCCTATAAGCTCTGTGTGTGTGTGTTGTGGTCTGTCTTAGCTCTTGGCTAGCACCAAAGGCACCGAGTCATGTGCCACAGACTATTTTCTGATGGAAGAGAAAAGTTTTATATCTAAAGAAAAGAACGAATGCAGAAAACCGCCATTCCAGAGGGTGATTGGTCCTGAAGAAGGAATAGTGCAGCTTCTGAACAGCTGGTTCCCAGAAGAAGGATATGTTGGAAGGATTATCTTTAAAACCCGAGAGGAAGTAAGTCTGCTTTAGATAAATTGTTATTTACCTAGATAGCTAAAAATAGCTGTCAGGACCAGGAAACAAAGCGTGGTATTTATATCAGTGTTCGGTGCCTGATGTCAATGCTGTGCACACCTTGCAAAAGCAGCCACCCCCGAGCACAGCTCGCTGCAGTGCCCTGCAGTAAGCGGCCCTGAGAACAGGATTTGCCGGCGCTCAGCTCCATCATCAGCCATCACTGGATGCTCTCGGCATCGTGTTGTAACTGGTAGTTCCAGTTTAATGGCAATCAAAATGTTGACATGATACAAAATAATATAAAGAAAGGAGAGTAATTTATACTGGGGCGGGGGGCGGTCACAGGTAACAGAACACTGGGCCACAGTTCAGATATTTGCAAGTTTGTGGGGTTTTTGTTCTTCAATAAAATTAGAAAGGACTTTATATATGAAGTACCCTAATAAACTCAATGCTGAAATTATCCATAGCAACTTAGAACAGTGAAAGGGGGGCGGTTCTTTTAATTTAAGGTAGGAAGATGGTGCAGTTATTTCATTTTTTTACTATGAAACGTCCACAGCTTGAACAGCTATCAGTGCTGACTCTTGTGAGGAAAAAGTGGTCAAAAAAAGTAAAAGACACCTAATGACCTGATTTGCAGAGGCACTTCCTTTAACCAGTTCTGCCTAAGTATTGCCTGCTGAGTCTGAACACAGTAATGTATGTACACATAGTTATAAGTACAGCTTTTTACATATAGAACTAACAAACACAAAACACCTTTTGTGTACATGCATGTTCCTCTCATTTCATTCCTTTGCAATGAGAAAACCACCTTGCCCTCCAGCCATTCGTGACCTCTCTGAACGAAGCAACTCCGTCTCTCCTTTGCCTCTCTAGAATTTCAACGAGCGGAACTCCTTGCAGGACACGAAGGAGGAGGCGCCCGGCAGTGCCGAGGACGACAGCTTCTTCGTCCAGGTGCACGACGTGTCCCCGGAGCAGCCGCGCACGGTCATCAAGGCGCCGCGCTTCAGCACGGCTCAGGACGTCATTCAGCAGGTAGGGGCTCGCACCAGGTACGTGCTCTGCTCCCAGCACCAGCTGAACTCGGCCAGTACCAAATTGGGGCCAACATTGTCTTTTTGTCCCTCTAAACAGACTCTCTGCAAAGCCAAGTACTCCTACAGCATTCTGAGCAATCCCAATCCGAGTGATTACGTCCTGCTGGAAGAGGTGACCAAGGAGCCAGCTAACAAGAAGTCCTCAACGCCTAAACCATCTCAGAGGATTCTCTCTGATCAAGAGTGTGTGTTTCAGGCCCAGAGCAAGTGGAAGGGAGCAGGAAAATTTATCCTTAAACTCAAAGAACAAGTTCAGGTAAGAGATTAAACAGCTGCTGCAGCTTTATATATCAATTGTGTGATCAGTTTTGCATATTGTTAACATAGAGGGAGGTGCTGAATGGTCAAATAAGATTTTGCCGTGGCCAGATGTTTCACTTGGTATGTGCTAGTCATGGAATCAGTTTTAAAACAAACAAGAAAGCACTGAAGTGTAGAATGAACAGGAAAGTCTGAAAGCAAGTCACAAAAAACAGACTTAAGAAAGCCTGCATTTAACAGCTCAAGCATATTGGCCTGAGTATGAAACAACGTGCTGTGCTTTCAGAGCCAGGTTGCCACCTCTTGTACTCTTAAGACCAGCTAGAACTACGGACTAGCATATTACCTCTGCTTGACATTTTTTGCAATATTTAATGAGGCTTAAGAGCAGGAGGTAAATAAAATCTTACAGGAGATATCTTAGCATTTTACAGGATGGGAAGTTACAAGAATGGGGGGAGATGACAACAGAAAGCAGAGGCCGCTTTTCTCTGCACCTCCAGTCACTTCTTCATTGAAGAACTTGACCAATGTGATTTTTCTTACAGCCTGCGACTGCCCTGCCCACCTTTATCTTTTGCTACCAGCTTTCTCATTTTTGAAAACTTCTGGCTGTGGTGCCCTGCTTTCTATCCAAGAGGAGCATTCAAATGAGCAGAATTTAAAAACTACTGGAATAAAGTCCCCTTTCTTCCTGCCCAATGAAAAAAAATGTTCTGTCTGTTTATGTCAGGCTCACAAAAATGGAATACTTCTCTGTTTGGGGAGTAACTGCACTGTCCTTTCCAGCAGATGCCATCAATCCAGAGCAGTTGTTGCTTTAAACTAACAGAGTTGTGAGCTCAGATGTTACAGAAGTTTATACAAAATTTGCTAAGCATAGTCTTAGTCTTTGACAACACATAATTTTCAAATAATGTTTATTGGAACAATGAGAAAAATGTGTTTGGCTATGAAAGCACTGTTGCACTGATTTGAAGCCAGGCTTGCTTAGAAATATCCTAGATGATTTCACACCAAATTGTTGTATTTTGCAGTTATAATGATATATTAAACTAGTTCTGCAATCTGTTTTTTCTTGTTTTTTACAGGCAGCACGAGATGACAAGAGAAAAGGCCTTTCCTTTGCCAGTGAACTCAAGAAGTTAACCAAGTCAAGCAAACAGTATCGGGGGTTCGTGTCGCCCACGGTGCAGCTCTCGCCAGACAGTCCCCAGGGCAGGGACGAGAGGTCTGCGTGCAGCCTGACGTTCAGTGACATGATGGAGTAGCAGCCCCGCTGCCTGCACTGCCCTCGGACAGGTATGAGGCACCGCTTCTGATTCCAGCTCCGAACAGTCACTTAATGCACAACGTATGGTGTGGTTCTTTCAAAGATAGTGTTAAACCACTGGGAGCTACTAGGGATGGGCAGAAACACCCATGGAAACTTTATACATGAGTGGTGTGCACAGACAAGAACCTGCATGTAGTGGTGGTCAGTTCCTTACCATGACACTTAAAGTGAGTCGAAATGGTGTGGAAACTGGAATTTGACTCCCACTTTTCCCCATTAAAAAAAAAAAAAATGAAAGCAGCACGTAGCAGCCTGCTTTATAGTATGCATAGTATGCAACTACTATGTAGTATATAGTATGCATAGTAGGCAACAACCAACTGTATTTTTAATTAACCACAAAAATCAAAGTATCCAGTAGAGCTTTTGGTATTGTTACACTACATGCATATAAGAAGATCATTGGGATTGATGGTCTCTTTTCAAGCTGAAATAGGTTTATGCTTTTAATGTTTCCCTATGAGAGAAACTTTAAAAAACTTTATTAGGTTAGTTTTAGTTAAAAGATTTAAAAAAAAAAAAAACTTTTAACAAGTTTTTACTATCCTTTCTCTATTTCTATAGTTTCTTGTGTTTTGCTTGACTTCAAATAACAAATGTGTCACATAAGACTGTGCCATTTATATAAAGATAATGCAACCAGTTTCTTGCCCATGGATTTACACTAAGCAGAGATGTGCACAATGCTGCCTTACTGTGGCGTTGACATATCACCCGAGAGGCTGTAACTTACTAGAAATAAAGAAGAAATCCATTTTAGTGATGATAATCTTATCAACATAGAATGAATTTAAGTTTACATGTCCTCTCCACATAAATTATCAAAATATTAACTGACCTGCATTATCATACTATTGCTCAGTTATTATACTGTCCCAATTCAAACAATATCATTTGCAAATATTTCAATTATGAACAATTTGGTATCTTCCTTCTAGGTTCTAGGTTACTATAAAGACCCTAAATCATCAGGGGAAAAAAAAAAAAGAATTCAAGGAAAGTAAATAATGGAAAGATCCCAGGAAATTCCCTCCTCTTCTGCATTTGTTCATTTTGTTGAGAACTGGAACCTACACCAGTGCAGCCTCTCCAGCATCCGCAGGCCGCGGTGCTGAGCGATCCGAGCTGGAGAAGCAGCCGGCGCCCCGGACGGGCCCTCGCGCTCAGAAGGCCACGTGGGGCGGAGGGATGGGAACGGGGCTGTCACCACGCGGGAGATCCCCTTCTTCCCAGTTATTTTCACATCTGCGGATTCTCGGTAGGCAGATGAAGCAGCTTTCTTGGACTACATGTTATAAACAAACATGCCCCCATCCCAACTTTCTGTTTTAAGCAAAAGATCATTTTAACTGTTTGTCTCAAGGGGAACCAGAGGCAGAGAACTAGAACCAGAGTGTTATGTGTATTATATTAAAATAATGCACTTTTACCTAAAGTTTCCTGTTCAACACTGTGTTAAGTGATTGTAAAGAGATTTAACTATATTGTAACTTCCTTAGCATATCAACTTAACTTTGGTGGATATACACAAAATGCTCAAATTATTTATGGTTTATCTACTTCAACTTTAACAAAATAATGTACAATAATAGCTAAATACACCTACCAGTAGTGATCCTTTGATAAGGAACAATATTTTCTTCTTACAAATCCTGGTTTTCCAGACTTACGTTTAAAGAAAGAATGAATATTTATTATCCTCTTCCAAAGTATGTGCCATTGTATAATATATTTATCATATACTACTTTTTAGAAACTACAGAATTGTCACCTATCTCTGGATTTAGAGGAAAAAATATTTTAACTTTTCAAGTTGTTTCTTTTCAGCTAAAAAGAAGTTAGTATCTGAAACTGACCAAACTTAAACAGTGTACTGAAAAATGCAATTCACATTGCAAAAGCTGAAATTCAAAAAACATTTTCATAAATCAGAAAATGTCTATACTTATTCTTTACTCACCTCTCAAACCCAGAGAGTATGAAGAACTTTCACACTACAGCTCCTGACATTTCTGTTAACGTAGAAACACTGTTGCTGAATTTGTCTTTTGAAGTTGCAGTCAGTTATGTCTGTCTCTTACTTCTCGCCATGGGAGCTACTGCGGGGCCTGGTTACTCCCAGCCCCCGGGCTGGCTGTGGCGGGGCAGGGAGCCCTGCTGGCTCCTGCCGGCGCCCGGGGCTCGCAGCCCCTGCTTTGCCTCCCCTCGGCACCCCCGGCAGGGCGATTCGGTGACCTGGCAGCCCAGCAGCGCGGGCAGCGCCGGCGGCGCCGCACGGGCACCCGGGCCCCGCACCGACCGCGGCCGCTTTGCGGAGCGCAGCGCTAGCAGGCAGGGCGCAGAGCAGCAGCGGGACTAACGAGTGTCCCCTTGCTAGTCAGCGTCGGGAGGACGGGGAAAGGCCTTACAGGCAGTCATCCTGGGGCAGCAAAGTAGAGATAAGTAATTAGCAATTAAAAAAAAAAAAAAAAGAGGAAGAAAGCAGTTACTGATTAGGAAGCTAGCTGGTACAACGTACACTGGGTCCCCAGAAGCTGTGCAGCCCATAAGTATAGGCTAGGGACATTCCTACAAAGTAATCGCTTCCAAAGCAGAAAGTGCCCCCTTGAGGTCATTTCCAGCCTTCAGGAAAAACAGCTACCGCCTCCAAGAAAATCCTAGCTCCTTGTGCACGTCCCACTGTTCATCTTCAGCACTGCTGTAGCAAAACAGCAATCTGCGCTTCCAGCAGTTGTCATCCCCCTCCTAAATCCGTAGCCACCCCCAGCTCACAGTACTCTGCACATGCTGAGGAAAAGGCAATGAGAAAGAAGTTGGACACTCTGATTTAGCCTTGTCTAGTCATTAGTTTAGATTTCTATTGCAAATGATTACGGGACACATAAGATTCTATATACAGCTGAATTTAAATTGATTTTGGTACATTATTTGCTTGGCTACTAGGTAAAAATGCTTCAGTGGCACTACTGTGTACTCTTAAAACCCAGAAAATAATAAAAAAAAACTAAAGGTTAAGAAGTTACTCTTACAACCTTAACTTGGAAAGTTATCCAGTAGGTTCAAAATCTGTTACTACCAGTAACAGATATCCAGTAAATGTTTGTATTTACTGGCCAGGTGAACAGAAGCTGGTCAGAGAGTGGCCTTGCTTGTCTTGACAAATGTTAATTGCAACATATGCAGACTCTATAAATGAGTATATGCCCTTCCCTCCCCTGGCACATGCAAAATGCAAGACTGATATGGAGCAAAATAATTCGGCACAGCCTTATATGCACTGTTTGCTTTGGGAGCCTAATACACAATTCAACTGATAGAGTTTTTGCGTTTTTTTTCCCCACGTTATAAGGAATCCTTTAGCACCATTTACTTTCCTGAACAATTTCCATGTACCTATTTAGCAGCTTTAAAAATATACACAGCAATGAAAATAAAATTCCTAGGATCATCCTTACTATCCCAGAAGTCTGGGAGACACTTGCAATTGGCTTATAGAGCCGACAGCACGAGGTTTCATACACACGTCATCATCCATTAGCAGTTTTCTGTCACAGCATGTTAAGAAAGAGCCCTCCCTGGGAAAGCAAGGGACAGCCACAGCCAAGTCCCACTGTGCACAGCAGCTCTAATGCTAGCCTCAATCTGGCAGCAATTTAAAATAACCCAAGTTTGTACTATTTCTGCTAGCACAATAATTGTTAGTTATGGGAACAGTTTATTTATAGAGGTACAGGTCTCCTCAGTCCAGGTCGAAGCAGCTTTTGTTGTTTATTACAGGGAAAGGAAGCTATTTAGCTTTATAAGCATTTAGAGGGTTGTAAGGCTAATTGTTCTGTTTGAGTATTTTCATTAATGTACATACATCTGTTAATCAGTTTAAGAGTCTAGGTACTGGTAAACATCAGAGTATACATTTTGGTGGAATACAGTTCATCTTTGATAAAGTTAGAAAGGATTAGCGTATACTTGCATTTGCATTGGTTCCAAATAGCCTAAAAATGAAAATATAACACTACTTGAAGCATGAAACAGAGGAGTTTTGTTAACTTTTATGAAAGTTAAACAGATGTCATGCACTGCATGCACTGCATTGTTATTCTAATAGGAAAGTTTTTCCTGCCTGTCCTGCTCTGTCCTAACACTAAGTAACTTTTGTCCCTTTCGCTGTTTTTGGCTGGGCATGGACACTAATTATGGGAGGAAAAAAATGTTTTTCACATTACAAACTACTTAAAAAGGAAGCAGCTTCCAGAGGAAAGTTTGAAAGAAAGGAATGTAGGTATCAACACCTTTCAGAAATGTGCAGTCTCAGAGGGGGAGCAGGCCTCCCTCTGAACAGCTTACACGTGGAAAGCTCCCACCCCAGTGCCTGTGGGCCATAGAGAAATATTCTATATTTCCAACCCCTGCTAACGTTCTACCAGTGTCCTGCACACCTCTGCACAGCACGTGCTGCTTGCAGTGCTGTGGCTGCACAGGACAACTCAGGCAGCTGCAGCCTCACCAGCGCTATCCCGACTGCAGGACTGGGAGGAGGTGAGCAGCAATCAGCAGAACCCAGTATCTGCCTGATTTTTTAACTGTTAAATTTGGGTTCAGGACAGTACAAAAATACTGTCTCCTTTTTAATTTTTAAAATGTGGGTTTTAATCTTTATTACTATGAGTATTACTAGTCTAAGTATCTCAATAGCCATCTTTTGAAAGCAGTTTGCCTCTAGAGATCACCTTTTAAAGACTTTAGCATGGATGTATCTAAATATCTTAAAACCATCTCCTCTGATATTCATAGTTTTCCTTTTAAAAAGCAGAAGTTGTGGGCAGATTTACGTTTCAGGCCAGGTTGAGTCTGCAGCTTCGGAGGCTGAACTCCTCATTCTGCTCCAGTGCTCAGTAGTCTACACTGTTCCTTCACCACCTGCTCTTACTAGTCCACTATAAAATTCAGTTTACTGCTAGGGTAGCCCACTAAATGTACCAGTGGTGGAGGTTTTCCTGACTGTGGTAACTATTTTGTAACTGCAATAGTGCTAGATGTTCAGCAGAATTAGTAAAATAAACAAGTGCAAGTAAATAGATTGCTCTCCTCTCCTGTACTCCTAGAGGATACTTCAAAATAACTTATTAGTTGTACAGTCTTCTTCCTCTGTCTCTTAAAGCATGTCTGAATATTCTGACAGTGCAACACCACTGTGTGCCAGTCTTCACATTACTTTGAAATTATGTAAAATGTACTATTTTAAAAGTGATTTTCCACCTGAAATATTTTCTCTCTGCTGACTTGAAGAATCAACTTTTATTTGTATATGTTGTAAAAAAAAAAAAATAAACAGTTTAAGATGTGGTCTCTGCTTCTGCTGTCCCGAACTAAGAACTGGTAAATGACCATGGTGGAGTTTTTCGGGTTTAAGTCATATCCATCTTTTGAAGTTGAGCACAGATTCTGAGACAACCACACTGACCAACATTTGGGAAATGAGGATAAAAATTCTATTGCCAAGATAAAAATGTCTGAAATTCTTACCTTGAACTAGTCCAGCATTCTTGACAAGGATGGCTTATTGACGGTCTTGTTGTAGAAATTCAATTATGGAGTTACTTGGGAACTGGAATTCAATAATCTCAGTTTGCTAATACATACCAAAGATATGTCACTGGGAAAACAGTGTATTTAAAACAATTTCCAAGACAAAAGCAATAGTCAGGAGACATAACAAAAACATGATGCATACTCTAAAATCTCAAGGTATTTTAACATCAAAGAATGGAATAAAAATTTCAAAAGATGTATTCATTTATCAACACAATGCAGTGATTTTTTTTTCAGAAACACACTATGTGTATACTCTATTAGCAAAATAAAGTTTGTTAAGCAGAATTATTATACTATAATACATGGTTGCAAACCATTTTTACATGACCTGTTTTCATATCTTTTAAATTATTGACATGACCGTTCATTGTGATTTCCAGATCTGGAGAACTCAGGCCAAGGAGTGAAATGCAGAGGCTTAACTGTATGGAAAAACCTGCTTTTTTTTTTTTTTTTTTTTTTAAATGCTTTTTTTTTTTTTTTTTTTATGCCTAAGCAAAATCTTACTTGAATTCTTTGAGCTACTCTTTCTCCAGGATTGAGTCAACTGAGTATGATGATAAAAATATTTACAAGAGGGATGCTTCCTTTAAGTGTTTAGCAAAGTCCAAGGGTTTGTGCATAGCAGTCTCACTGTTGTGTTTTTGAAGCAATTCATTTAGCTCTTCATTTAGAAATGAATCCCTTTGTGAGAATGTGTCCTGAAAATCAGAGAAGAGGAGCTGTATTAGCAATGAAGGCATGGATGTGACCATCAGTGACCATCTCCAACTAGCAGTTTTTTTCTCACACACCCTTAATCATCCCATTGACCATTCCCTATGGAACCAGCCGTGCACTGACCAGGCCTGACTGAAAGTTTCCATTGGATGGCACCCCAGTAACGTGCCCAACATCAGAACCTCGCTTTTTTGGTGAGGATTTTCTGTTTCATTTTAAGCAGTCTCTGAAAGAGACCTAACCCACACAGCTCTGGGGGAGCTCATGCTCCTTACAAAAACTAACCAAGGAGCTCTGAGCAGAAGGCTAGTGAAAACATTCATGCTGAAAGTAGAAGGTCTAGAAACTGAGTAAAGAAGGACCTGTCCCTGACTTGAGGGGCTTGTCAGGAAGACCCTCCTCTCTTACCTGGTGCTCGGACAAGGAAGATCACGGACATGATTTATACCTCTCTGTTAAGAGTCTTAGCATGGGCCAGTGCTTCATGCAAGCCCACTGAGAAAGAACAAGATTCGCTCTCCTTGAATGGTACACGGGGAAAGCAAATTTTAGTTCAGAGTTTCTGTCAGTGTGGGACAGATGCAGATACTGCCAAAGTTTGTTAAAAGAAACAGCAAGCAAGTCTCTGTGGCAAATTTCCCAGGCAGGTCCATTACAAACATCCAAAGTTGCAAGTTTTTCTCCTACCTAGCCTTCTCTTTCTTTGCTTGTACTGCCGTAAAGAGCTTTTGCATTCCCTGTTCCAGCAACACACAGTTGCTCTCCCATCTGCTGTTCCCAGCCTCATTCTGTCTGAACTGCTAACGTGACACCTTGGCAAGACAGACATGTCTAGATGTCATTGCAGAAGGACAGGATTACTAGGTACAAATACATTTTTCAGAAGCTGCTGTGCTTAAATTAAAGAAAAAAAAAAATCCATGCTCTCAGTGCCTTAACTGACAGTAGACAGTTAGGAACAGGAGGCACTAGTGCTGTTAACAGGTTACAATGTTTTCATTAGGCAGAAAGAATTACTTAATTATCACTTTTTGAAGGACACAGAACTGGTTGGACCTTTCATGAAGACTGGCATCTGGAACACATCCAATGCTGAAGATGTCAAAACTGTTCACCCTTTTTGGCTTTTCCTTTACACATTAGCTCTTTGTTCCCTTCAAATTTACACTTTAAAGCTATCAACTGGGAATCAGTGTCCTTCTACATACTGAACCAAAGGCTCTGGGAATTCAGTTGTCTTGCCAGCTCCCAACACTGGGAGATGAGAACTGTTTTTTTTTTTATAAACAAACATCAGTTCATCACTAGAGAAAAAGGACAAGAAATCTGCACTCAGACACTGGAAAGTCTGCAAGATAAGAACAATAACAGCACATTCACCTTGCTCTAATAACTAGTGCTGTGGGAGGTGGAACTCTTCCTATAGCTTTTCTTCCTTCTTTTAGAGTCAGTGCTAACTTAGACCAATAAAAGAATATTAAACTGAGTACCACATTGAGGAATCCAAACTAGTGTGCTCACGCCTAGGCACTGCATCATGACCCAGGACATGATATGGACTGCACTGGTACATAATAAAATGTTAATAAATAACAAGGAGAAACAGTACCTTTCTTCTGGGTGTTACTGATGCAACCGGAGGATTAAAAGTCATTTCTTTCATGCTGTATGTCTCAAAAAGTTCCGTAGCAGGTCTATAATATAAGCACAGTTTTCTCAGTGAAAAAAACTCAGCAGGAGATGCATTTCCAAAATAAGACTATACACTTCTGTATTATCACCAACCCTCTTTTCCCCATTTACCCTGCCTCCTCATTGGAGTAATGAATATATACTGGAAGAGACTGGAAGACAAGGCAAGTAAAAACAAGTAAAATATATCTGCTTCATACTCAGCAGGAGCACAGAGAAAGAAAGACGAGAGAGACAAGAGAACTGTTCTGTCAGACTGCTGGAACTCTAGGCCCTCACTGCTTGCCCTGCAAGTACCTATCTTCACCTCTGAAAGAGTCAAAAATACATGGATAAGGATACAAGCTACCTGATTTTCCCAAGGGCTTCCAAAGTTCCTCTCCAAAGCATTTTAAGAAAACTAAGCAGTCATGGAAGAAAACAGAAGACTATGACAAGTGAAAAGAACTGATTAAAAGGAAACAGAGTGCAGAAGTCTATGCAGTGTAGTTGCAATGGCAGAGAGAAACTGCACCAAGTGTGTGCCAGGACCTGTGCTCTTCAGCACACTCAGAAATAATTCAAGGAGATGGTGAGTGGTAGGTACAAAGTTTTTTTGTGGTAGTGGCAAGATCAGGCTGTGAAGAACTGCACAAAAAAAACATATGAGAATGAGTGACTGGTCAGTAAAATGGCAAAAATGGATTTCATTGTGAGACAATGACCACAGAAAGGCACAATCTCAGCTCACATAAAAAAACAACAGGCTCCGAGGTGAACATTGTGTCGGGGGAGCAACAACTCCTTGATGTTATGACAGACACTTTCAGTGGACTGTGACCCGCCCCCCTCCACAGGCTGTGCAGCAGTTAGACAGGAACAGAAAAGAGAATACAAAGCACTGTTCGGGAGCACTAAATCCATGGATCACCCACATCTCAAATACTGCACTTGAGTCCAAACTCCTCTCCTTGCAGTATTTAAAATGCAAAATGGTTGGAAATGAGCAACAAGGATGACAATGACAGGTATGGAACAGTCCTTGCCAGGGATGGATCCCTTCAGCCATGAGAAGGGATGGGAGGTGGAGGGGCAGCATGAGTTGCCAGCCGTGAGTGCACAGAAAGGAGGTACCAGAATAGACCATTCATTCTCGCCCAGTGCAAGAATGGGGGCCCATGAAGGTCAAAATAAAATGTCATTCTTAACACAATGAGCTGTGTTACAGCACACTTGCCAGAGGATACTGTATTTGCAAAAAAAAAAGCATACTTTGGTTCAATGGACACTGAACACTGTGTTGAAGAAAATTCCATGGAAAGTTACTAAACAGACCATGACATCAGTTTCAGGAAATCCCCTGGAATGAAATCACTCAGAGGCCAGAACACTGCTCACAGGAAGTGTCTTACATGCTTGCCCTGTTCACGCTCTTCCCTGGGCATCTGCTTACAGTCACTGCTGACGAGTTAGACAGTCCTCTGATGTGAATCAGGATCAGGATGGCTGCTCTTATATTTTAACATACTCTAGCCCTTCCGTTGTTTTCTTGGTTTCCAGTTTATGCAGGACAGCCACAGTTCTGCACCCCTGACCCATGTTCAGATCATGTCTGTTACTGAGGAAGTCTATTCGTAGCTATCTTGCCAGTACACTGCACACTGAGATTTCTATCCTTGTCAAAGCCTGGCAATAAGCCTCACAAGACAGAAAAAGAAGAGGGGGGGAAAAAAAAGCCACTAGCTGCTTTTGTGTACTGGCAGAAAAACAAAGAAATTAAGTTTGAAAGAACAGGATCATTTAAGTTTATAGATAACCAATTTTAGGAAGTCCTTTAATACACTGTAAACAATTGCTCCTTTGCGAGGGCACTGTTTTTAAAATTGAAGCTCTTTGATAGCTCACCTTCTGCTCAAATCAGGTGGGAGAGCTCCCGAGCCTTCAGCTGGTGCTCCGACAATAAGGTGAGCAGCAAATTTCTGCACTATTGGATGATAGTGCCTCTGAAAGAAAGGATGGAGACAGGCAGATGAGTGAGGGGTAAGCAGTGATATATTTTTTTGTTGATTCTCCAATTTATTGCCATTCCAGAGAAGTGGAAGGTTCTACATTTGTTTTAGATAAAGAAGTAAAGCACACAAAAGTCAGTTTCTAAGGGAAAGTGAACAAGGCCCAGTCATACACAGACTAGTAGCTGGCAAGCTGTGAGTGTAGCTCTGCAGTTAACCTAACACCTTCCACCAGAAGGCAGGAGAAAGTAGCAAGTCCTCCCCAGACCAAGGCCAGACTGCTGGGGAACTTGATAGATGAAAAAACCCTCCAAACAAGCTTGTGGGCAACCTGCACTGAAACCCAGGTGGTGTCACAGGGGATGTGTAACATCTTCTTTTGAGCTTCCTCGCACTGTTGTGCTGCAGTTCCTTTGCTGGAATAGGTCAGTTATCAGTTAGAACTGATGCCAAACCCTGTAGATCTCTGTTCTCTACTTGTGTAATCGTATAGACATTTAGCAGATATATATATTGACTATCCCAAATCACTCAGCTAGTCACTAACCTGCAGTAAATGCAGTTCCCACAGAGCTGTATTCTGAGCATTGCAGTGCTCTGGTTCTTCTAGTTCTGGGAGATAAACTCCACTGCCTTGAGATTCGTTGTCTAGTAGGAGATCCATCTTTGGGAATGTCTGCAATGGCAACAGGGACGGAGTTACTTTTATTACACATCCAACTATAAAATGGCTAACTTAGATACAGGATTCAATACACTTTATTCAGTCTCAGCAGTTTTTAAGAAGATTCTTAGCTTTTTTTCTGTTTAGAATTCATTAGGTAAAAAAAGCTATCACCTTTAACCAATAAGCTAAAAACTCCAACAAGTGGAACTTACATGCATTAACACCCTGTTTGTTGCCAAGATCCCAATGCTGGAGTTAGGAAGTACGTGGAGACCAAGCGTAGAAAGTCTCTTTACGAACGCGAGCGCTCGCTGCTGGGAAACCTGCTTCCTCCGCTTGGTGAGCATAACGTCCAGGCACTGCAGCACAATCCCTATATCGTCGTTGGTACCACCTCAAAAACAGGTGTTTAATACAAAGAGTTAATAATGATTTCAAGGAAAATAAAATGCACTGCAGCTGAGATGACAGCACACTTTAGACATAGTATAAAAGTGTAAGGTGGTCAAACACAGCACTAATGTGATACAGGTAGGAATACCTAGAATACCTATCCCTTCTTGGTAAAACTAGTCCAACTTTGCACAGAAACAGTACATCTTTCCTTCTATATCCCTTTTTAAGAAAATATTTATTGCACCAAAAATGTCTAAATATTAGAAACAGTGTTTTAGCCCTAAGCACAGCAATTCTTTCATCTTCTGTAAATTGTTATATTGTTCACAGATCTGCTATAGCCTACCCAGAACTGCAGAGTGCTTTTTAGGACACTAAAAGATATTCAGGTCAGAGCAGACATTATCTAATTAAATACTGAAAATAAGAATCTGAAGTTACCTGCATGTAGGCTGAACAGAGTCTTATAAAGATGTGTGTAGAACTTCATTGGATCAATATTAAGAACATCACCTATGAACATATTCCCAAATAAACAGGTTAACTCCATTTATTAGACAATATTAAACAAAGAAATTGCTTTTAAAGAACTTTTACCTTGACCTGAGAGTATGTGAAAAGCACTGAGAATGCAATGAAGAGTCTCCCGATAGCTTATACCCTAAGAATACAACATTGATAAATACCTAGAAGAACATCATTTTAAGAAAACTCTAAGAAAGTAATTTCAACTTACCCCTGATGCAATGAGAGAATGAAGAACAATCAACAGGTCATCAAAAAATTCCACATTTATGAGATGGGCAAACCTTGAAGCAGAGGGATTTGGGGTTTTTTTAGCTATAGGCATTATATAAAAACTTGGTTCAAAGTATTTTGACTTGCCAAAGTTCAAATATTAAAAGCAGAGCTGAACATCTCTGTCTTCCCAGAGCTACACAATTCAGCCTCCAACTGCTGTCACAGCTTCAGCACTACAGACACACTCAGTTTCTTCAGTAACTTACCAAACTTACATAATACAACTGCACCACAATAATTCCGTCCTGACAATTTCAATCACACTGAAGTGTTTTCAGTAGTAAGGTAATAGTTCCGCAGAGAAATGTAAGAATTTCACCAAATTTCTCAGAGACAGTACTCTGCTATTGCTTATAAAAGATTAGCAAAAATCCTTCAGCACTCTTCATCTTTACCACACACAACTGAATGTGGACTCAATTCTTACTTTGCAAGACCTTCTAGCACAGCTGGCAAAAGTGGAGAATTCTGAGTTTTCTTCAAGATTCTGAAGTAGGTTAAAAAGACAATATTCAAAGTCTCTGTGTGCTAAAGGAAGAAAAATAAAATACATAAGCATGAAAGACAGACATTTCTAGTTCCCTTAAACAGAATTAGAAATGTTCCTCACACCATCGCACTATCACACTAAACTACAGGGATACAATTTTGAGGGCCAGGAGCTCAGCATCTCCTGTCTCTCCATCCTTCAGGTGCTGTTCCTTGGGGCTGGCAGAGCTACACAAAAGAGAAGAGATGTGGCAAAAGCCACACGCTGGCCTGGCTGCTCTACCTCTTGGCTTGCACTCAGGCCTTGCAAACCCAGCCTGGCACTGCCCTCCCCACTCTCGCAGTGCTGGAGAGCCCGATCCCAGCCTCTTGCCCCCTGCTCTGAGCCCTCACGCTGTTCCAGACAACCAGCCTCTCCCCCTCATTTCAAGGGGCTACACTCCAGCCCCCTGCCCCGCCTAAAGGCCACTTTGAGAAAGTGGGACCACACGCAGCAAGGAACAGGACACATGGAGAACATATGTCTGTGGATTCAAAAGAAAGAGGCAGCAAGTTGGCTTTTCTAGATACAGAGAGAGGACTCTTCTTACTGAAACTCACCCCTCCGGTCAAGTAAAACATAAGCTGCTATGGTTAACCAGAGGTGTGGACGGCTGGTAATGGGCGACAGAAGGTAGACCCTTGGTAACAAAAGGCCTGGAACTACTGCCTTGTAAAACTGGAAATTAATTCTAAATTACTTACCAGTTTCAGTTTTTTTTCTTTACTTTCTGAAGCTTCTGCTTCTAAAAGTTCTCGCTCCAGCTTCTCTTCTGCTTTCTTCCACTGAAAACATACAGTTCATTTTAAGACAACAGCCATTCCAACTAATTAAATGTTTTCAGCATTTAAACACTAATCTTTCACCTTGCTGAGTTCATTAAAAGCTTGCAACACCACAGGACAACCATCTTCTTAGATACACCCTTCCCCAATAAAAACAACGACTTGTAAGCATTACCAACAGCAGAAAGATAGGATGAGGAACAAAGATAGGAACATCAGTTAAATTCCCTGTAGAACCTCATGAGTGCTCTGAGTACAGAGCAAACAGTAATTACTAAAGCCAAGAGCTAACAAAGACAACTAGGAAGTGCAGCCACTGCTAGAACAATTTATCTGAACTCATTAAAACAGAGCCTGAGAGAGTACAAGTCATACCTTTCTTTGCATTCTTGAAAGATTTTTTCTTTTTTCTTTGTAAGTCATGAACTTTTTCTTTGGTGCAATGTCTTCAGAGTCTTTTTTTAATTCTACTTCCTTAATTCTTAAGTGAAGAAATACTTTTAAGACCTATAGTAAAATAAAGATAATGCAGAGCATAGGAATGGAAAGTCTAAGAAATCCTAGATTCCCTTCTAAGAAATCCTGAATTCCATTCTTGTTATTTCCTTTATGTTCCTTTCCATCATTATTGCTTGTTGCTGCTTCCAATCCCTTTCCCAGCACTGTCCATTTCTATCCCTTCCCCCCTTTCTCTGTCTCACTTCAATCTCAGCCTTATACCTCTCTTTTCCAACCTCTGGTTCAACCTACTTCAAGTCTTTCTGTTCCGCCAGAGTGATGAAATGCTGCACACATAATCCAGATCTAGCATCTGGATTAACTTTCAGAATTTTTTTAAAAAACAAACACAGAGGAAAAGGTGAAATACAACAGAAAGAACCTTACCTCAGGTCTGACATTGTAATTTCTACCCTTCACAAGACCAGAAATGACCTTAACTACACCAAGTGAAGCAATGCCCAGCTTGTCTTGTTTGAAGAGTTGCTTTACTGCCTCAAAGCACAGTTCAGAAATCTGAAAGGGAATTG
>JAVCKT010015083.1:8077-21417 GCA_032273925.1 Rhynchotus rufescens
AGAGAAAGGAGATAAATCGTTATGCTATTTGGCATAAGAAGATGTCTTCCTACTGTGGGAAAGGAAGAAAATTTCCTCATGAGAGAAATTTCTTGAATCTTTTGATTCCTCCTTGGTTACTGACAGAGACAGCAGCCTGAATTGGGTCAGCCATTGGCTTCGTGCAGGGTGGCACTGCCTGTATTCAACCTCTTCTGCAAAAGAATTTTGGCTTACAGGTAGGACATATCACTTGGAAAAGACGTCATTGATAGAAATATATCCAGTGCTATGCGCTTTTGCTTTCTGTCTTCAGTTTCATACATGTTTTTTTT
The DNA here is from genome assembly GCA_032273925.1 of Rhynchotus rufescens. NCBI lineage: Eukaryota > Metazoa > Chordata > Aves > Tinamiformes > Tinamidae > Rhynchotus > Rhynchotus rufescens. The sequence continues at coordinate 8,392 of JAVCKT010015083.1, forward strand.
CCAAACTTCACCTTCTAATATGGTATAGTATCATGAGCCACGTAGCTTACATAATACCAACATACCAAAAGCGTTTAGTGTTAGCAGCAGGTGGAGAAAGGGGATCCTGCCCCTCTCCTCAGCTCTGGTGAGGCCGCACTCGGAGTATTGGGGGTAGTTCTGGGCTCCCCAGTATAAGAAGGACATGGAGCTTCTAGAGAGGGTCCAGCGGAAAGCGATAGAGATGATTAAGGGACTGGAGCATCTCTCTTATGAGGAAAGACTAAGCGAGATGGGCCTCTTTAGCCTGGAGAAGAGAAGATTGAGAAGGGATCTGATCAACAGGTATAAGTATCTGAGGAGAGAATGTAGGAAGGAAGAGGCCACCTCTTCTTGGTTGTGGCCAGTGACAGAACAAGGCGCAATGCGTACAAGTTGAAACACTGGAAGTTCCATCTGCACATGAGGAAGAACTTTCCAGTGAGGATGTCAGAGGTCTGGAACAAGCTACCCAGGGAGGCTGTGGAGTCTCCTTCTCTGGAGATCTTCTGAACCTGCCTGGATGTGACCCTGTGCCAGGTGCTCTGGGTGCCCCTGCTGGAGGAGCCCCTGATAGACAAGATGCCCTTTAGAGGTCCCTTCCAACCTCAGCCATTCTGTGTAATTCTGTGAAAAGTTTCCAGCTCAGTGACACATCATTCTCAGGCTAAAGCATGGCCCAGGCAGAGTATCTCCTAATGCAAAGAACATAAACATCAACCATCTTCTTCTGCTGTGTTTTTGAATGGATGGGACAATGTTATACTCCTTGGTGTTGGAAAACTTGAGATATGTACTGATTATATCTTCTGCATATTGAAACATAATTGTTTCCATAGTAGCCTTGGATGTTTTTTAAAGGACCTAACAATTAGTGTTTATCCTTCCATGAGGAATCATCTAAATAGACTGATCCTGTATGCAAAAATTGTATCTATATTATATATCTATTAAATACTGTATATATGCATTCCTGTATACATATATGTATACATACAGTATATATATTTGTATATATTTGATCTAAGATGTATGGATGGCATCACATTTCATCACTTGGATAATATCATATTTTATCGAGTGTCTGTAATCCAGATTTTGTCAGATTTTGTCTTTCCATATAAACAAATGGATTTTTTTTTCTTTTTCTGTTGAAGTAGCAGTTTGAGACTCTTGCAAAATAAAGAATTTAATCCTGACTTCCAAAGATTTTCTATTTGAATTCATGGAATTTTTCAAATTATTTTGTCAGAACATTTTACCATGGTGAATAAACCACTATTGCTCTGTTCCTCAGTTTCTCATTTGAAAAATAGGGATGATGTTATTTCATTTTCTTTATTTCCATTCCTCCTCAAAAACTTAGTGTTTCCTGTTAGACCTTATTCGTGTTACTTCTATTATAATGGAAGGTAGTAATAAAAATACCTTCCTCCCAAAAGAGAGATTTCAAAATGAGTAGTGGTATATAATAAGAAGAACTTAAATCTGCATCATGTTAACAATTTAATGGCTATAAATAAAAGATTAATACTACGTTCTCAGACCTTTCATGGAATTCTTCTAGGACTTTATTTGTGACAAAATAAAGATAATATCTTCAGCCCACTTTATTTATCAGTCCTTGCTCTGTATTTTTTCCAATCACTGCTGCAACTTAGACTCGGAGCAAATGAATTTTTGTTACTCTATGCTTATTTTTAAGAGACAGAAAAAAAAAAAAAGAAAACCACACATGGCAATAATTCCTTTGTTCAAGAACCTCAGCCAGGTCTGACAGCTGGTGAGGAGAAAGGTCATCTCATGGTGACTTTTGCAGTAGGCAGGAGCAAAGTACGGAGAGCATGAAGATCAGAAGGTGAATGAGATGCCCCTGGGGACAAAATATATTGCTTAAGAGGGAGGAAATGTACAGAAAATATATATATATACACATACATATATATATAAAACATGACACAACTGCTGTCCAGGAAGAATCTGAGTGACCTCAGAAATGTCAACAAGAAGAGAAGAAGCCAAAATAGACAACTATTTGCTGCAGAATTTTTCCAGATACACATAACAGTGATAAGTCTGCTACGTAGTGAAACTATTGGGATTAACCTTGTATGCATTGCATCTGCTGGGACCTCTGCTTTGATTTCACCTGGGAAGCTGGGTCTTACTTGGATTCATTTGCAAAGTAAATGGAGCTTTATGAATTCTGCAGAATGATTTTGGCGAGTAGTCATTCAAAAGTTTAATGAATACACTGCAGCACCACTCAGCACCCCTGGAGGTTTGCTGTCTACAGAAAAAAAAATCAGAAAAATTGAGTTTCACAGGCACAATCATCCACAGTTTTTTTTTTTCAAATTGTGCATATGACTTTTCTAGTTGACAGATTTGTGAACAAAACATCAGCTGCAGACAGAGTTTTTACAAATAATGCAAATCTTAAACCCTCTTTTGAAGTGTAGTATTGGCTACTGTTAAAGAAGTGATGCTGGAGCAGATAGTTGTGTGCTGGATAGAATAATCTGTGTGTTCAGCAGAGAAAATTCTACACATAATTGTAACTGCATCAATATTGATGCCCTACAACATGATATTCATTGGAAAGTCTTTTGGCCACTGTAACAATGTTTAAAATAAATATTTGTGGTTCTGAATGAGAGACAACCTGTTTAAAACAGCTTATTAAGAGGAAAGATGCTTTTGTGGAAGGAGATTATGAGCACAGCTCTAAGGATGTAGATATTGGTCCTGGCACCAGCTGGCCTACTGCTGCTTTGTACATAGGAGATATCTTCTAGGAGGCTCAAGTGCATCATCAGAAGGTCAAGCGGATGCATCTGTGACCAGGTCTTGAGTGACAGTATCCATCTTCCATCTGTCTCCACCTGCAGAAACCACCAAGAAGAACCTTGCCAAGCTGTGCAGTGCCTTACAGTATCCTTATAGTGTCTCGAGGATCCTTATTTCTATCAGTTTTATCTGACATGGACAGTGCAGTTGATGTCTGAGGAAGGTGGAGAGAAGAAAGCACAAATTTATCCTAGTCCATCTTGGTGGCCATGACCAGTACAAGTCCAGCCTTACAGGGAAAAACAAGTAAAATACATAATAAATAAATAAATAAATAATCTGTAGAGCGAAAGGAAAAGGACGTGCAATCAGAGCATAGGGAACACCGAGCAGTAGAGCCCATATGACAATAGTGCATGTGCTGAATAGTGGGTAACTACATACAAGAAAGGATTATTTCACTACACAGAGATGCTTTTCTGACTGTGGAGCATTCAGCAGCATGTGGGTTAATTTAGCAATGTCTCACTCAGAGCATATCCAAATGTTCCACTGGTCGCTCTTGAGTTACTCTGTGTCTCAGGTGTACTCTTCAAGTATTTTAAGAGGGGTAATGATTTTTTTTCCTGGGAGCGAGTACATCCAGGCAGATATAATTTTAATATAAAAGGGAAGTTTACTAGAATAGAATTTAAGAATATTAAAAAGGGATTTGGTTCCGAGAGAAATATTAGCAGTAAAGGCAAGGATAAGGATTTTGGAGAAATTTAATTAAATTTTAATCTTCTTTCTAATTAAATTTCCTTTTAATTAAACTTAAAATTAAATTCGCTTTGTTTAATTGGAGGAATTTAAAAAGTATTACCTTAGAGTGTCAATCATTTTTTGCTACTATAAAAAAAAAAATAGTTTACCCTGATTTGGCTTGTTTAAAAGATGAGATTTCACACTGAGTAGAAAAAAAAAAGTAATAAAAACATAACATTTAAATGTAAATCAATTTACTCCTCAGTTATCTCCTTTCTTCCCCTTCTCCCTGTCTCCCACACCTCTCACCTTCCATACTATAAATGACGACAAAATGTTTTTTCCCCTTGGGAACCTGTCTGGGTGGGCAGGGAATGCCCTAACCTTTTTGACACCTGGGCCACACACTCATCACAAACTGGAGCTCTGAGCCGTGACAGCGCTTTGCTCTGCTAGATGCCATTAACCATTTTTCTGCTTTGACCATCATAATTTCTACCCCTTCCTTTTTGTATTGTTTTGCTTTGTTCATTCACGTCCTCTTCCTCCTCTGCTTCTACTTCTTCATGGACATGGATGACTCTCAATCTGGAACACTGTGTATCTCGTAAGGGACCCTCACACCCAACTCTGCCAGCCTCTTGTTGACCTCTTGCTGTTTTTTTGCCCATTGCTACATTTTTGCACCTTCCTCTTTCCTCTTAGCAATCTCATCCATGTCCACAGTTACAGTCCTGTGACAACTCCCTCCATCTGTGCCATTTCTTGTTCCCTCAGATAGAGACCCTCTTGCTCTAAGACCTCTCTCCTTCTGCATTTCTCCTGCTGCTATTTTCTTTATCTGTTCTTGAATTTGTTCATTTTTGCTTTATTCTCTGCTCTATTCTTAGGGGGCGTATGACAATATCACTGTGTTCAAAGACAACAGTGTGTAGTAAATGTTCAGGTCCTAGATGCAACTTGGGGAATACAGCCTTGGGTAATAAAACAGAAAAATAGCCTTAGGCTATGCTACTACTTCTTCTCATACCATAATGTTGTGCAACTTTGCCATTGGTATATAGATAAACCACTGGGCATCTGTAATACCTTCCTGTGTCCCACACTTGCTAGCTTGAGAAATCCAGGTAGTTTTCTCCATGCTTAGATGAATAATGATCTCCTATTTTATACCAATTTTCCTCTCTATCTCAGTTGTCCTGGTTATAATGATGCTGATTTAAAGAATCTGAAGCCAAACCCCTGAAAATGGTGTGGAAGACAAGGAGAAAAGGAGACAGGACCAGAGAGAGAAATACTGCCAGTAAAGTAATGGATAGACATTTCTGTGCTTTGCTGTTTGTGCTTTGAATGTCTGATACCACGTAAATATGAATCAAGGTAAGGTGAGCAGGATGTCACTGTAATCAAGATGGGAGATTGTAGGACTGGAGAATGTCTGAGTCTGAATTTGCCAAATCAATTGATAAAAATCAGTTTTTTCCATAATAATATAATCAAACTCCTCTCTAAATATTTCAGGTGCTGAAATTGCCTTCTGTACTTGAATTTATAATAATAAGAAATAATAAAAAGCTCAAGCAAAAGGATTAAGTAAGAATGAGCTGCATGTACATGCTCTATGCAAATTGGTGACACCTCAGTATTCATAATTCACTGCAAGTGGTTGAAGGTAAATAGATTTTTATTTTTATTCCCTGTGAATTTCTCACATAAGCAGGAACTATGTCTTCAGAACACTTCCCCCCTCTTGTTTTATTTAAGTTGAGGAAAAAAAAGTAAACAGAGGACTGTAGCAGCTCCTGCTCTTGCATTGTATAAGATGCTTGCAGACTCTGAGGCTGTGAGACTAAGGTTACCCTTATGAATCCCTTCTGCTGGACTGAGTTCATCTTGAAAGCAGAGCTGGGATTGGGAGCCTAAGAGCCAGATAGAAAAGAGGGGAGCATTCCCCAAAAAGCATCAGTTAAAAAGATCAAAGATAGCAAGTTACGAGAAAAAGACATTTAAATTCTACCTTATGCTCACTGAGTTTTCTATATTATGACTAATCTTTATTTCATTATTTATTTATTATTTCATTATATAGTTAGGCAAGTCCATAGTGTCAGGGCAGAATACATGTGAAGCAACAGTTAGGGGACCACAAAACATCCTTGGGAGGAACATTATGTACAGAACGACTGGGAACAAGAAAGAGGGAAAAAATCAAACAAACACTTTTTATCTTGATGAACCTTAAATGAAAGGACAGGGAAACAGTATGATCAGCTAGCAAAACATTGGGAAGATAAGAGCCCCTTGTCAGCATGGAGGCCTGATTCTCTCATCCTTTGTCATTTGCATCTGTGCAAGGGGAATGACAAATTGCAGCAAAGATGCTACCAAATCAGATCAGTTTGAACCAGCAGTAAGAGTTGCTGCTGTTACATATGCTTTAATGACAATACAAGGTTGAATAGAGTTAGCTCCATGCCAAAAGCAATCAGATGATCTGAAACCTGAACTATGGTAGTATTAAGTATTAAAATATAATTTTTCATATTGTCAGAACAGAAGCAAATCCCCAGTACTGCAATATAATGATAAAGGGAATATTGAAATATCATTAGATACTTTAATAAATAGTTGCTCAAAGGTACATATTTAATTTTCAGACTTCTGTTTCCTTTTCAATATCCTAGGATGGTAAGATATTTCTATCATGAATTGCTTGCTTTTTTTTTTTTTTTTTTTATACATGTACAATTTTATCTCAATTATCCACCAAGTAAAAACAAAAAAAACAAAAAGCCCCCCAAAGCCCTTTATAGTATTTCCACAAGACTAATATAAAGCAGATGTATCCTGCTGAGTTCACAATATATTTTAAACAAAATGACCCCACTGTTGTTCTGGATCCTACAAATGCTGATATATATGAATACCTTTACATGGGGGAGCATTCTCAGGAGTATCCAATGGGTCAGGCTTTCCCTGTTTGAAATGGTAATCATATGCATGAGGTTGTTTTTCAGTTTCATTTAGTTCCTTTTTAAGTGCTTATTTTTGCAGCAGGTTGCCCTATATTTTGGTATTTTTCCTGTACATTTCTCAAAGCAACTAAAGATACCCCGTGGCAATATTTAACTCTTGTAATGCATTGACTGTGACAGTCCTCAGAAATATGGGTGCATGGTCGCTGCTGCCATGCGGCAAGTCTCCAGGAGTAAATCACCAGGTGTATATGAGTGACTGAGAAACACCAGCCCAATTTTCAAAAGTAATATTAGATCTGATTCCAGAATGTAAGTCAAATGCAATTTCAGGAAAAATTTAAGTGCCACGGGGGAAAAAAATCAGAAATCTTTCCTTCTTTCCCTGTCAGCCTTTTCTTTGAGGTCCTTAAAGATGGGATTTGACCAAGAGCACCCGTCTTAATTTAGACATCTACAGTGCATATGTGAGCAGGATGCAACTGAGTTGTGCCTAAGATGTCTCAGTGAGGTAGCTGAAGTGGACATCTCAGATTCTACCTAGCCACCACTATGCCCGAGAGGCCACTGAACTCCACCTAAACCTAAGGTGGTCTGAATCCTGAATTGTATTCCTAAAGGTATGAGAGAGAATTTCAGGCCCAAGAGCAGAAAAGCCATTTGCTGTAGTACATAGTAGATGCCTAAATCCTATATTGGACCTATCTGTAGGCATTTAGGGAATTTAAGTCCGTAAGATTTATAAAAAACTGTATTGACTTTGTGGCCCTTTCCAGGAAGCAAGTAATTAGGGTGAACTGTCTTGTGTCCCTGTCTTTCAAACTGCACTCACTGCAATTCAGACATGCCATATTTCTAGCATTTTGCTTATGGATGCTTAACCTACCATGTTTTCAAATATATCTGTTTAGCCTCTTGAAACAAGGTCCGTGTTTACCTCCCAAATAGTAACCTGGGCATAGATATGAATCAGGGTGGCTATAAGAAACAAAACAAAAGACATCCTTAGACTTTTGTAAATGAAAGTTTTTCATTTATTTTGGAGGCTAGGTTTAAGTCAGCAAATTCATTTGAACATTTGACTACTTTTCCTTGTGTTGATCTGGATCCATACCTGTATCAGTTGGTATAGGAGGAAGGGTAGACATTTTATCTTACCTGTCCCAGTTTTGTGCCTTAACTGCAAACCAAAACGTCCTCCTCCCTCCTGGCAGCAGACACACAGGTGCAGTTTTTGACAGTGGCCTTTAATAGACTTTCAGAAAGCACAGCTAGAAAAGACCTACGAGGTCATCCAGTCTAGTTCATACCCAGAGCGATAACTCAGGCTGTTCTCTCCCATGGAGGTGATGGTACTCGGTGGCAAGTCAGACATAAATTCTGAGCCAAAGATCTCTAAATTTTGCTGCACCAGACTCGAAAGAAAGTCTGTAAGTAGCTTTGGTAATTTTTAATAAAGGTTGTTATTAAATTATTTATATTAGCATGAATAAGTATTTATTTCCACATTTAGGTATGAGGGTTTTTTTATTTGTTTGCTTTATTTAATAATTTGTAGTCACATGTAAATGCTATTGGGGAGAAAGATGGAAAAATTGTCTTTTTTTTTTTTTTTTTTTTTTTTTAAGGGATCACGGCACTTTCAGAGGTTTGGAAGGGACCTGGGGACTGGGGTTGAGGGATCATAACAATATTGGTTGGATATTGCTGCTTCATTAAACTGAAAGGTTTAATATAGGTTATATTTCTGATGTTATTAGGTTTCAGAGCTGTCTACCATCATGGACATTCCCAATTCCCACTTCTTGAAGCTGATGTATGAGACCACTGAAGATTCAGGCGGGTGTTACTACATCTGATACCATTCATCTTTGATTTTATGATTTTTTCCCCCCACAGTTATGAGCTTTGGAACATTTTCTTTGTAAAACCAAACTGTGGGTTGTGGAGCACAACTTTGCAGCAAATGGCAGAGTCTCAGCACCCTCTGGGTAGCTATTCCGAGTCCTTATGTATCACCATGCACTCAGATATATCCGTCAAGTCCTTATCTCCTCAGAGTTTAGCTATCCCCAGAAGATATATATGTATGTACGTATATATATATATATATATATATCACATATGGGCAAGAAATGGATTGCTAAGTCCACAGTAGCACAAAATGAAACCTTTCCAAAGTGAAAAAAAAGTGCAGAGGACCAAAAGGAGAGGGAAGAGCTACTTCTCTTCCTCTAGATGAGGAGGGACAGAAGGTGGCGCGGTGACGATTGCCAGTTTTGGCTGGCACCCCAGGACAGAGCCAGCGTACCCACGACCAGCCTGTTGGGCTGTGTGGGTGTGAAGCGCTCCTGCTTTGGCTGGAAATTTCACATTTGTTGAAAAGAGCATGCAAATTAAAAAGAGAGGGGGAAAAAAAGTGTGCATATTCTGTCCTAGACTCCATACACTAAACTGAAGTATCTGTAGCTCTTTGCTCGTCTTTAGTCTTTCACAGATTTTTAATTCCACCCAGAGCTTTTCCTAATGCCAAATCAAATGCTGCTTTTGTTGGCTCTTTCCCAGGTTTTTCCCCTTCACCTCGGAGACCAGCTCCCCACCTCTCTCCTCAAGGCGCTTCCTGATGATAATCATCTTCCCCCAACACTTATTTCCCTGTCTCAGCTACTCACTTCGTTATTCTTCCCCAGAAAGGCGACAATTAGGGCCTCATTCAGAGCTTTGCTCCGTGAAACAATATTCCTGATTTACAAGTGCATCTCTGCAGAGCCCATGGAGGTGACTGGTGTCAGCTCCTGCCTGCTGCACCTGCCACAGCAGGAAGGATGCGGGAGCAGGAGGGAAGAGGCTCAAGTCTACGAGAGACCAATTAAAGCTGAACCTCGTCAGCAGCTGCTGCTCTTCTGGCGGACCCAACTCAAGGCCAGAGATAGCCTCAAACTACAGAATGACATGAGCTGGCAGATCTCTTCAGTTTGACCATGCTCTGAAGAGGAATAATGAAGATGAAGAATGATGAAGATGAGCAAAGTGGAATGATCTTTTTTTTTCTACTTTCTTCCTGCCTCCCTCCATAAAGGAGATGTGTGTTTGAGTGGAAAAAAAGGAGTCCAGGATGCTGGAAGAAGTTTATTAATACTAGGAGGACTGTGGGATTTGTTTTGGTTTTGTTTGTTTGCTTTTTGTTTTGTTTTTTATTTGTTTGTTTGTTTTAATGTCTTTCTAGCAACAGAATTTGTGCTGATGGCAAAACATCCTTCTAAGGAAGGAAAAGGAAAAATGGATGTGATACTCACTGAGGTTGTGTTTGACACCCAGCTTTATCTGCATTCATCTCCATCTCTTGTAAACTATCAACATTTGCCTGGAGAAAGGAAGCTTTCTTAAGACCTCAAACCAAAATAATAGATGTGGGACCATTCTGTCATACCAAGGCTAAAATAAAAGTAGGACAAAACAACTCCCCCCAACCCAGGCTGAGAGAGGGGTGTGTGTTAGCAGCTATCCCCAAAACTGCAGTCAGACTCAAGAGCTGACTTTGCTTTAGACAAGGTCTGATTTAAAGTCCTGTGATGAGGTAGGCTCCCAAATCGGCACTTGGTGCATCTGTCTTGTGCTTGGAGGCGCCACGACTGGCCCCAGTCATGCCACCCATTGAGAGCTATAATCATTAATTGTCAACATTTATATTATTATATTAATTAGGGTTGAGCACTGTAACTGTGCTGTCTATACTGATAAGATTATAGGATGTTTATGGTGCATTTCTGCCACTACTAAAGTGTCCGGTCACCCTTTGGACATTACTATAGGCCAGAGTTTGATCTTAAAAAGCAGCTTGGATGCAGCCACCCAGTTTTGGAGATTTGAGGGTTTCAGTGGTGCAGATGGGGCCATTTTATGATAACTGGCCTCGGCGTCAAAGTACAGAGTGAAGTACATTTAATTTAGTAGCACGGGCAAAGCCACAACCTAATTTGGGTACGGGAGCACTCTCATTTGGCCATATTAACTCCAGGTCAGAAGATGGCTCAGATCTCTGCTCAGACTTCAATGTCTACAGACACGGCTTTAAAGCTTTACTTTCCTAGAACTAAACTTGGAAGTCAATGACAATTTTATTCGAAGGACTGGCATGTGCCCTTTGCCTTTTGCCATTGACTTGTTTATTAAATTCTTGAAAAGTTTTTACAAACTGTGGCAAGACATGATTCAACTTACAGTCACAAGGACATCAAATACCAACCCTCCTGAAAGGGAAGAAAGAGCTTTTTGATAGCAACCTGTAAGGAGGAAACTGTTTCCCAGTAGACACAGGGTAAGTGCTGTTTTAATGGCTTTGACTTTTGGAGCAAAGGCTCGGTGAGTTGTAATTAGAGCTGGTCATTTGTTTTTAATGAAATCATTTTCCACGGTAAAAAAAAAAAGAAAAGAAAAAAGCAGCTCTACTCAAATCAAAACATGTTGTGAAAATGTGCTGATTTCAGTGACATTTTTATGGGAGAAAGTCCAAATGAATCATTTCAATCTTCTCCTTGCATTTTGATAATGTCAGAATGTTTCATTTCAAGAATATTGAAGCATTTCATTTTAGCAATGCGGTAGAAGAGGGCTGTGGAGCGCCAAGTAATCTTATCTTCAGGATTTGTAAAGCAGAGAATTTAAAGTAGCAGAAGATTGTACGGCCTGAACCTCAATAATTGCTTCTCCAAAGCCAATTCAGACATGATTCCTGCTGTATTAGGTAGATAGGATCCTTTGATATGCCTTGAGAAAGCTACAAAGAATGAACACAAAAAAAAACACCAAAATTTACAAAGAAAATTCATTCTTAATTGAAGAAAAATAATGAAAAAACAAGTACAGTAGAGAATAGGCAAAAGATTTGACCATGAATTTTCTGGACAATTAGAAACGAACAGAAGTGAGTGGTCTAAGCCCAGTCCTATAAAACCAAAGGAAATGCTTAAACTCTGCAATTTAAAGGAGGTTATTCAAGAGCTGCTTTTGAAAGAAGTAATCAATGAACATTAGGATGCTTAAATCACAATTAAATTCCATTATTTGTCAGTATTAACACAAATGAGCTTGTTTTCTTGTTAGCAACCATACTTAAAATCATTTGGAGTCTAACAGAAAAGGCTGAAAGCAAATGAAATTACAGTATTACATTTATCACATCATGCAGGAAAGAAAAAATGAGGTTCAAATAGACTTTGCCAGCAGTGTTTGGCAAGCTTCCTAATATCCTTGAAGTTGATGACTGGAATATGACTATAGTTGTACATATCAAGTATACACACACGTATGGATGTAGGTATGTATATCTGCATATGTATGAGTGTATATATGTGAGGTATGTAACATGTGTGTTTGTATGTGTGTATATATTTATTTAAATAAATTTTGTCATGCCAGAATACATGGTGAACCCACAGCTCAGTGTGTGCTTATTTCAGCCTCTCAGATGGTTTTAGTGATCCATGTTAAATTTAGTGCTGCCACAGCAACATAAGTAGATCCATCCAAGCTAGTGAGCTGAACACTGTTTTAGGCATGAGTACATGGATCACAGCCATGACTGTGACTGCAGGGTAGAACTGGCCTTGGAGTTGTCCTAGAACACAAGAAAGTTGCTCTTTCTTGATGCTTTATCAAGCCTTCTTCATCATCTTGCTCTTTTTTTTTTTTTTAATTTGGACAAATTAAAAAAAAAAAAAGTGTGATATGAGACAAAAGTATTGAATGAAAGACATCATGACATTGGAAACGTGGGAGTAGAGTTTGTGATTGGTTAAATCTGAAAGGTTTAGAATCAGATCAGAATCAGAAAGTCTTCTGTATTTTCACTGCTGGGGTAACATACAATTCTTCAGGTATAGAGGGATTTAAATATGAGCTGCTGTCATAGCTGATTGGTTTGGCACTTTGATGGGATAGTCCTTTCTGAGCTGTTAGTTTATGAATACATAATCCTTTAAGGCAAATGTAATAGGGAATTAATTGCTTTAGCTCTTTGGGAGGAAACATTCACCATATTTTTAGAATTTTAACACTTTCGTCTATTCTTTCCATTTTCTTTTCTGTCTATTTAATCTCATCACTTTTTAAGATGAATGGGAATTTTATTTGAAATAGGTCAAAATATTCTCATGTCTTTTTTTTTTTTCTTTTTTTGAAAATAGTCTTTCTAAAGGTAGATAATTGTTAGAAAAAAAACATTAATAGTCACTAATGTTATTGTTCTGTCTTTAAAGAACAGAGATTCCCTATTCTGCTGTGTTCTTTGAAGTTATTACTTACACACCAAATACATAATGAATTCTGCTATAAGAGCATGTTAATGATCAAATGACTTCTTATATTAGTAACTAATGATCAGCTCTAATAGGATTGCTATATTTTTCTGTAAACCACCTTCCTATTTATATAGCAATTACATCATGTGTCAATTATTGGCATCTTGCATTTGAATACAACACATTTGCAAACAAGT
>JAVCKT010015083.1:21427-35764 GCA_032273925.1 Rhynchotus rufescens
AGCCAGGTGCAAGAAGATCCAGGCTCTTTTCATGGGCCCATTAAGCTGGGCAGATGCTGGGCCATGAGGCACTGGGATCTATCATCTGGTCCAAGCCAACATTTGGGGATGACCCTTCATGATGTGGCTGTACGGCCAGCACATGACGATGGGGAGGCAGAGAGCAGATTGCTGCAGAGACACCATGGAAAAACAAAACTCAGAGGGTAAAGCAGCTATTCATATTTTCTTTACCGCTATAGGAATACATTTCAATATCTTGAGTCCCTTTAATGAGAAGTTTCACAGAGCCTTACTAGAAATTTTACAGTTATTTTCCTTGTGGATGTCATGAGGACAGATACAGGATAAAGAAAACTCAATCAGTTCCTGTGGCCTTGGAAACTAGATGCTATACATTTCTGTGTATGAGATCCTAGGAAAATCATTTTATAACTTTCCTTAACAAAATTAGATTTCTCCTTTCTTTTTTTCATCTCTCTGGAAGGAAACAGAAATTGCCTGCAAATTTTTGTAATTACCCCAACTACTCATTCAATAGAACATGTAATAAAATAATAGCAGTTCTTCTAAACCTAGATTTACATATTTATTATTCTTTAAGCATCATGTATATAAACATATTTATAAACATATCTTCAAATCTAGCAAAGGGCCATGCAACTTTGTCCCAGCCAACAAATAAATCATTGTAATTGTGTTAAAATGCATTGTCATAGCAGCACTGAGGGTTAGGCCTCCTAACAAAGCCATTGCTTTTTTGACTTTACCAATTTGAATCATTCAGTTTTGACTTTCAGGTTATACTAAAATACATCTTTGATATGCTAGACAGAATGAGCTGCTTCAATCTCTCACTGCAAGGCATTTCTCTAAACTCTCTAATATTTTTTTCTGGCTCTTCACTGCATCCTTGACAATTTTTCAGTATCTTTTCAAATGTATTCTGATATCAATCTCACCAATGCTGTAAACAGAGGTAAAAAAACACCTCCCTATCTCTCCAATTTTGCATGCTGCAGAAGTTTATGCACCCACCTGTTGTTTCCTATTTTCATTTTGCAGAGTGGCTTCACAGATACAGTGCCTCATCGCCCAGCAAGACTGCAAAGAACTTTGTAAGTGGACTTTTTCACCAAACCCAGAATCTTGAGAAATTAGAGCATGAGGTGACTAATTTCAAGGTACAGTTCCTTAGGGCCCAACTCCATCCTCATTTGAAAAGGTTCAGGTTACCTGGCTGGCCTCCAGCTGCCACTCCAGCAAGGTACCCCTCCTTTATTGGTTTTGTGTCCTGTCTATCAGTCCCATGTGGATGTCCCAGATACCTCAGGCCATCTCAGATGTCATGAGGGCCCTCTATTTTAGGTATCTGCACTGAGACCTCAGGTCCCTTTTGCAGTCTGTGGGAGAGGAATAAATAGCTCCAAGGATGACTTAGCCTTCCTTGTTTCATCTTAGAGAGAGGAAAAGACCATCAGGAGGTGTCATCCCACAATAATTATTGAAGAAAACTTGGCAATTAAATGCTGTTTGTAGTTAGAGCAAATAACACATTGCCCAATGTGTGCTGAGACCAAAAGCAATAATCTATACTACTTCAGAAAATAGTGGTAGTGCTGACTTTAAGTCTTTTACTTTTCCTTACAAAGGAGTTATTTTATACTTTTTTTATCATTCTATTCATCCTTAAATATTCCCTGTCATCAAACTTAATAATCCTCCCAAAATCTAGCCATTGTAATGAATTTCAGATATCCCTGAGACTAAAAGAAAATAAAAGTACAATAGTACCTTCACTTTTTGAAAGGAAGGCTTTTTATGACTCTCCTGAAATCAGCAGGAATCCTTCCCTTAACTTCAGTCTGTGAGTCAGTCCTGGTCCCAGAGTTAAAAACTACACTTCAAAAATAGTAAGCAAAATCTGAGAATCTCCCATCACAGATTTAATCTAGATCCCTTGACATTAATGATATAATTTATTTTTACATGAGGGAGTGTTGGGCCGGACCCAGGCTGTCCATAAAAATGCTGAGCACGTCTTTTATTAAACATTTTGTTATTTAATGTGCCACATTCTGATGTATATTTGATAAACAAATTTGTTACCAGAAGTGTTCTTGTTAACAGTGACATTTAAACACAAATGTAGATTTATATATGAGTAATTGTGTTTCAAGAGTAACTGAGTGCATAAGTCAGCATTTTGCAAATGTTATAAAAATGCACATGCCCAAGCAGGAAAAAAATTACTTGCCCATCTTTTGCCATATGTGATGTAATGAAAGGTAATTATATCCTATTCACTCACTAAAAGAAGTACTTGCCTTGCATTGGACCCTCATAGAAAATCTGTTGAAATTAATGAAAGTTTTTCAATAGATTTTGGTGGGATGTGGATCAGGCTTTTGAGAAGAAAGTAAAGTTTCACAGAGCTGCTAAGAGATCTTTTGGGACTACAAATGAGGAATTGTCACCACACTGTTCAAGTGCTGCAGAAACATATCCTGAAAATCTTGCCTGCGGCACTCATCTTCTTGTTGCACTAACATAAAGAAAGAGTTGTTGACTTATATCTACCAGAGGTGAAAATCCAATCTTGTATATGTCCTTGCAAAATAAGAACATTTGGAAAAGAAATACATGTCCTTAAAATTATACCAATTCACCTTACATGACTAAGAAAGAGGCCATTTCTAAAGGATATTGATTAAAATGGAAATACATTCAAATAAATGGATTCTTAGCTTGAAATAACCTTTACAACAAGTGAATGGTCTATTTTGAAAGTATGATAGGTGTTCAGTGGGGCACCACTGTATCTTAATTTTATTTCATTGCTATAGAGATTTTTCTCTGTTTATGAAAATGTTATGCAAAGTGGGATCTGTGGATTGCACAATGGGGAGGAGCAAGGAAATTTTGTCTTAAAAAGACATTTGGTTTTCTATTTCTCATCATTCCCCGTTATCACTAAAGGTTGCAGCCAAGGGATGTTTTTGACTGAAATCTCACCTCTTCTATTACAGGATCACAACATTTTTGGAAGCCTAGTCACCACACTAACATAATCCCCTCTGAGATGAATAGCTCACTGTCACCTTCTAAAGCTCAACTAGTAGTGGTGCCCACTCTCTATGACAATGTTAAGAAAGAAATGAGATCAATTGTCATGTGTCCATCTCTTGCAACCTTAGGTAGTGGGTCTCAGTTTCTACTTAAACTCCATCCTTTTTTATTATTATTAATAGGAGAACAAGGTGTAGGGATTTTTGCTACACATGAAAATGTAACCTTTTTATTTCTAGCCGACAAACTATTTCTAGGGAGATCCTAAATCAGTACACAGATTAGGAGAAAAACTAAAAGCTGGTTCTCCTGGGGAAACAAAATACAAATCTGGCTTTGGTTCAAATGCACACGATGAGCAAATGCACTGTCCACTGCATGATGCATCTGTGACCATAACATATTTATCCTGAAGCGAATCTGTGCACCTATTATGGTCTATTTTTTTTCTGAACTTGATCTTATTTGACAGGTGAGTTTCTGCGCCAAGTAGCAACACTGCTCAGTATCTTGAGGTGCTTCCAGGCAAAGATCTTAAAATACTTCACCTAAATAGAAACTATCATTCTGGATTTCTGAGTCTGCAAGGCCTGATATCACCATTTCAGAAAGAGACATAGAAAAAGCATGGAAAAGTTAAGCACTATTTCCAGGCACACAGAGAGTATTAACGATCTGATAAGGAGCATAAACCCTCACTTCTAATTGTGTGCTCTAAAATCTTGATTGCATTTTGTAAAGGGGGAGGAAAGGTAGGCACTGCAGTTTTATTGGATGATCTTCCTGGAAACAAAACATTGAAATAATGTTTTGTAAGAGCCGAGAGGAAGCTGAGAAGCACCCTTGTTAAATTTATGAAGTCTCCCATATGAATCCTTGGCAAGTGGCTTGTGGGCAGGCAGATATTAATCAACACACAGCCTTTGAAGTAAATGCACCGATGATTGAAGGTGCTCAAAGTTGTTCTCTACACTTCTTAGTAGAGGGGAAAAAAAGAAGATACACAGATTAAAAGAAAAGGTGTTTGGACAGATCTCCTAGGGCTATACACTAGGGATTTTACCTTGTTCTTAAAGCACAATTCAGATATATACTTTTAGCTCTGCTTCATTTTAACTCATAACTCAGCTCCTCCAACCCTCTGCTCTTCTCTGAACTCCCTCTAATTTTCTAATATCTTTTTGATAGAACCTGCCCAAGACTGAACATACGATCTTAGTTGTGGCTGTACCTAACTTGTGTATGTGCATACAGAAGATGCTGGTATATGTCTTATTCCTGATATAATTTCTTTGTGCAGCAACTGCGATTTTGGTCATAACAAAGGATAGGACCAGGAAATTTTAGTCATGGTGACATGAACTTCTATGGTTTGGAGTGTAAAAGATGCAGCAGCACAACATTCAGCACTGCAGCAGCTCACAAAGAAATGACACTCTGGCTCATAACACTTCTACTTGGGTCTGAACTTTGTATACAAGCACGAGGGTAGTGACAAAGAACACTAAAAAGAGAGATGGGGACCAAATGCAAACGAGCCTGGAAAATGTAATCAAAGACCTTCTTTGAAACAAGACAACAAAGGCAGGCCAGTCTTTTCCAATACAATGCAGCTAAAAGGAAGGACCTTGGCCAAGTTATGAATTAACTTATGAACTAAGGTATTCCCCCTGGAAGGAGCTATCAAGTTCCTTTTCTTCCCAAGTGTGGCTGCTTAAATTATCAGGCTATGAAAGTAACCTTGGTTTGGTCTTTCCAAGTCCTGACTTGGAAAGCAGAGAAGGAAAGTCTGGGAAGTGGGATGGAGAAAAGATGAAAGTGTCTTAGTCAGCTGTGGGTTAAGTGTTTTCTGGTATGGCTGTATTCGGATTTCATGTAATTTAAACAAGGAACAATGAAAAAGTCTTGCAAAGCTCCCCTCCAGTCTTACTTGTCCGTCAGAAGGGTACTCTCCTTAGAACTGTGGGTGCAAACTCTCAGGTACTGAAGAAACCACTGTCTGTGTGTCCTTCTCTTCGCATGTGAACATTTTAGCCATCACTCTGGGACACACATGCCCAGCAGTATTTTGTTCATGCTCTGAACCCTCAAATTTATGCCTCTCACATGAGGGCACTGTGAGGAGTCCAGGATATAAAATTAAAGACTGTTGGACACTTGCTGAAGACCTCATAGCTCAATGTGGTCCTGAGGGATGACACTCTTCAAGGCTTGGTGACCTTCAGGTGCCTCAAAGGTTAGGCAACAGCTGGACACAAGTTCTGATGATCTAAAGCACATGCTTCAGTGCCTAAAGATGCAGTTAAGTACGTCAGTACTTTAGTAGCTCAACCCCAGACTGCGTAGCTTGGAGCTGTAACAGATTCATATGCTCTGTGGCTTGGGAGGGGGATAGATAAGGTGCACTGAACTGGGGGCTAGATTCCCACATATGCCACTGTTTTCACAGCCACATCACATTGCAAACAATGTTTATTTCCTCATCCATTATCCCCTCTAGACTTATTTCAACATTACTGCTTGCTTTCAGTTTTTCCTTCCAGCTGCCTTTGTGTTTCAAATTGTCTTCCTCAAGATTGATCTAATTTTGTTATTTTCTTCTCTTATTTCTAATTTCTCTAAATCTGCCGGTATTATTGCTCTACCCTGACGAGGCTCACTACTCCTCCCAATTGAACATCATCTGTAAGCTTCATTACCGTGCTGTTCGCTGTCTCGAGCGAGGGGCTGCTTATTCTGTTTTGTTCTCTTTTTTCCTTTTTACCAAGCGCTCCAATTTACCCAATCATTCCTCGCTGAGCCATAACCCCCCCTTCACATCTGTAAGAACTGGAGCCAAGGAGCGAAATGCCTCCCTGCCACTCCTTTCGCAGGACATCTGCACCTTGTCAAAGCCCCTGACGCTCTCACGCGACACGTGAAAGCAGCACAAGTCAAGAGTGAGCCCCGTCAAGTTTGGACGTGTAACTTGGGGCTGTACCAGAATTAATTATGCCTTCTGCTGCTTTACACACTCATGTCATCAATAAATTCTAATAAACAGGAGTAGAATGTTCTTATTCATGTCATTCCGGAGGAATTAGAACACAGTAGTGTTATTTAGCAATGCAGATGTTTTATTATTGTGTTGTTTATGTGAAAGTGGATATGACATGAAGAGGTATATCAAATGAGCAATAGAGAGAAGCGAGCTGTGCTCCCTTTTTGATTATGCATATTTATTCATACTGCAGAAGTTACTGCACAGAGCAGAGTTTTCTAAGATGGATTGCTCAGTTCTGGAAACATGGCTTCCTCCCTCTTTTTTTTTTTCTTTACTTTTTTTTTTATAAAGTTTAGATATGTCAATACAACCTTTGTACACTATTTATGAGTGCCTTCTTTAAATTGCACCTTAATTGGTTTAGTCACCACAATTGCAAAACAGGAACCTAATCACCAGAAGCTAAGTAAGCAGAAAAAAAATAATGATTTGGAGCTGTCTGTCTGCTGCTGCCGAACAGACACACTGGGCACAGTTTAAAGCTATAATTGCATTGTGGCACTGGCGTGCTGTTCCCAGCACATGCATAATGTAGCTCCCAGTTGTAGACTGCCACATATCCTGCCGTATTTACCCTCAGATGCCAGCAGAGCACATGCCACCCACAACTGCTGTTTCCCAACAGTGTAAAACTGTCACACTTTCAATTAGATGCCCCAAAGCACTTTATTGCCCACTGGAGGGTGTAGTCATATCTTGATGGAGGAAGATTATGGGCTAAATGCATCCCTAGTAGTTCTCCGCAGGCTGCGGCAGAATTACTCGGGGAATTAATTTGGATGAATTACCCAGTTCATTCTCTCCATCATAAAACAGGGCTATGCACGGCATATCTCTGAGGGCACAAATTCTTGACCACAAACAGCTGGGCCAGTATATGGCCTTATTATTTCCCTGAAGATCTCCCTAGCCTGAGCAGAAATAAAGACACAGGTAACAGGACATCCTTCTGCCCTGCCTGTTCCCATTCACATCTGTGTCTCCCTGCAGCTGTGTAAACAGCCACCAAAGAAACAAGCTCTGCCTCTGCAGACCCTGCACAAATGCACCCCCCCATCCACTAAATTTGGCTTCACCTCTCCCGGGTCTGTGCTTTTGCGCAGTGCTGCCTGTGCACTTACAGAATAGAGGCACTCCATAGCAAACTTCCATGGTAATCATGTAGGCTTAGAAAAAACTGATTGTGTTTGGGGGGATTAGAGATGTACTGCACTCCAGTAACCACTCTGGAGGCAATGTTAAGCGGTGTTAAGTCATCTCACATAAGCTCATGACTGGAGAAGGCTAAAAGCAGGCACGTGGATGGGTAGCTGTTGGCATGTGAACAGCCACATCAGCAGATGGGTGGCAACTTGTTAAGCCAATATAACCTGGTCATATGTCTAAGTCTGTAGATGCAATAATTTAAAGGGGAAAATAAATGTCTTTTTTTTTGGTATCATGTAACCAGAGAGGGAGACAATATATAGGGAAGGTGATAGGAGAAGGGCTTAAAATACTGATTGGGGCACCAAGCTCCATTTAAGCACACAGCAACACATTTAAGACCAAGTACAGCTTTAGAAATCTGCACAGGCTCTTTAGATATAATATTTCCAAGTGAGAGCTTAAGATTTTCACATATGGAAGTATCTCCAGTCCCTCAAAGACAATATCCTGAAGTCCATCTATAACAGTAGGTGAGGTTCAACCTCCAGTTCAGAGATATATGAAGTTATGTATCTACGTAGAACAGTCTGCACATGAGCTTTGTGTCTGAGCTCTCAAAACATGGAATCACACAGAATCACAGAATGGTTGAGGTTGGAAGGGACCCTAGAGATCTTCTAGTCCAACCTCCCTGTTCAAGCAGGGACACCCATTGCACGGGGCACCCGGTCACATCCAGGCAGGTTCTCTGGAAGGGCTCTCTCGAAGACCTCCAGAGAAGGAGCCTCCACAGCCTCCCTGGGCAGCCTGTTCCAGGGCTCTGTCACCCTCACAGTGAAGAAGCTCTTCCTCACATGAAGATAGAACTGAGTGGGTTTCAACATGTACCCTTTACCCCTTGTTCTGTTCCTGGCCACCATCAAGAAGAATTTGACCCCATCCTCCGTATATTCTCCCCTCAGATACTCATATTGATCAGATCTCCTCTCAGTCTTCTCTTCTCCAGGCTAAAGAGGTCCAGCTCGCTAAGTCTTTCCTCATAACATAGATACCTCAGTCTCAGAACAGGCAACAGAGATCTGATTAGTGCCCACTTCAGGTCAAGCTGACTCACTCCTGGGATTGTATTAGTTCCTTCCAATTGGCTCCTGTTGCTCCCCAAGTAGAAACCCTAAGAAGTTAGTAACGTCTCCTGTAGACATGTGCATCTGGTGGTCTGAATCTGGAGCCGCCAGAAGAATTTGTGAAGGATTATTCCTTTTACTTCATCCGTGTGTGTGTGTGATGGCATCTATTGATAAAGCTTCTCTATGGAGCATCTTCTAAATTGATCACGTGAATAACTTAGGCAGTTGAACTATGACTTATTGGCTTTATATTGCTGATACACTTAGGAACTTTGCTAAACAAGAGCTCAAAATACTTGTTTTAGTCCTTTACAAGATCAGGGCCTTGCTTAAATAAATGTGTGTGTTAATTTGAGCCTAATTGACTTGATATTAACACCACATGACTATTAAGAATCAATTGATTTAGTTTTAACGCTGAGTACGTACATATCTAATTTAGAAAGCTCAAAGAAATTGAATGCAAACAAGTCTGAGAGTGCAACAGTGAAGTTACAAATTTAAGCACACAAAAGCGAGGGTACAGAAACAGTGTGGTTGTTCCAGCATAGCAATAATAATTCAAGCATATTGTATCTATATAATATTTTTATTACCAGTCAGACTATTAAATGCATACTTAAATCTATGCACGATATGCAATGTGGGCAAGTCTATTGTTACTCTGAAAACTATAGCTTTTTCATTTCCTAATTGCAGTTTCATGGCACTGCCAAGGTTTTGTGTTTAATTTATATAGGGATTTCTATGGTCCTTAGAGCTGTTAATAGAATGGATTCACAAAGACCCCTGCTATATGGCAGGCAAAACTGGTAAGAATGCTATTCATCAAACCACCTTTCATCAGCAGGATTAAAAGAGTTTTTATCTACATTTTGCAAAAGGGAACAGAGTCACAAAGTGATGACCTCATTTACCTACTGCTGAGCAGCAGGCCAGTGGAAGCACTAATAATAAAATCAAGGCCACACAGGTCCTAAACCAATGCCTCCACTGAGGCAAGGAACAGATTATGAATCAGATATCTACATATACTTAGATCTGACTCTACAAGGACAATATAAATGTGCAGGGCTAAGTCCAAGCCAGGTCTGCTCCCAGGACCTTCCAGCTTTAGTAAATATAGATGTAACCTCTCAGCCTGACTAGTTCCTTGTGTGCAGAGCCATTGATTACACAGTTTTATCAGAAGTGTCAAATTTACACCTTCATGGGTCTCCATATAATCCACAATCTCATCTTTCTTTTAAAGCCTTTTTTATTTCTTGTTGGAAAAAAAAAAAAAACAATAAGCAAACAAAATCCTTTTCTAGCATGACATAAATTGTGTGTTGCTTAATCTGAGGTTTTGTGCTGTCTGAATATCAAAGAGTTAGCTCAGTTAGCAGTATAGCTTCATGGTCAGGAACTTTTAAACAAATGCAAATCTGGCTTCCTGGAGTTATGGATCTCTTTGACCAAGGGCTTCTCTCTTCAGTGGATGCTCAAATCTCTCATTCTACTCAAGGTCTTGTTTTGTTTGAAGTTCACTACTGACTCATGCATATGAACATATACACAGGAAAAGCAGTTGGGAATAGGATTTGATTAGAAGAAAGGACAGGCTGCAGTGGGCAGGTTGGGCTACGCAACTACACAGATAGGTTCAAACAGGTATGAGATCCACTCCTTGCCACCTAAACCAGCCAGAAGTTATCTGAAAAATCACAGTGTTGCGTCCACTCAAAGAGAGGGGAGTCCATGTGTCATCCTGCCCGAGCTTTGGCATGGTGCCGCTCTGGTAAGGAGAGGCCAAGAGCTGCCACAATCCCTGGGCAATCATTCCTTACTAAAGCTCATGCCATCTGCTGAGGGTTAGTTCAATGCTCAGAGTAGAGTACGTCAGCAAAAGGTGTCAATTCCTGGAATTGCTGTAACCAAGAGTTAACATGTGGGATTCATGTCACTAGGCCTTAACATTATGGAGGAGAGACATTTAGGAACTAGACATTTAGGCATTTAGGATTGTCATTTGAATGTCCTCCATAGGTTGGTTCTTTCTCTCACAGAAAAAAGGCACCTTCTGGAGACTCACCCCATCCTGAGGGAAATGTCCATGGCAGGTGACATGAATCACTCCCTGAAAATGACATTCCCTTGGTGATAGGAAGAGCTAAAGTAGGTGCCCTGTTTCATAGTGGGTAGCAAAGTGAGATGAATTCCACTTTAATCAGGAATCAAATGTGAAATCTCGGGGAGCCCATGGCACCCTCCAAACTGCAGCCCTTTGACTCAATAAAAAGAAACACAGGTTTAGATTCACTTTAATCCAGGGGTCTTTCTTGTTGTTGTTTTGCATCTCCTTTGGCTTAGTAGCTTAAAATAAGCTGTTACATCTCACAGTCAGTGTCACACCATGCTACTATTTTGGTCAGATTTTCAGACATTTCCAACCAAATAGGTTATAGCTTTAAGATACGAACATGATCTCTCAGTTCCGGCTTCAAAATAGGGAAAAAGTAAGAAATAATAGGTTGTCAGCTCTCCTTAAAAAGGTGCATGCATCAGGAGAGAAAATAAAGACGCTATTGCCGTGCATAGGAGACTTCAGAAGCATTCAGATAATACTTACATCTGCTTTAATGATTCCATTTAAGCTGTCATTTTCAGCATTTACCTTGCAGCATTCAAAAGCAACTACACTTACATGTTCTCAACAGACTCAGTGCCAGTCTCAGATAGAAGGAAAAAAAAAAAAAAAGGAAAAGAGAGAAAAATGAAAAGTGCCATACAGTATGTTTAAAGGAGCAAATTCCTTGCAGGAAATTAGCAGTAATTTTGGGGCCACCGCTGTTGAAGAGAAATAAGTTTCAAGAGAAAAGTAAGTGTGCTTGCTGGCTTTTTTTTTTTTTTTTTTCCTCCTGCAAGGAGTTACAAACGACAGGAGTAAAACCAGGCTCTTTATAAAGCTTAAAGGGGCACAGCCAAATATTTTGGAGCAGGGAGCATGAGAATGAGGGTTCTCTGCTCTGTAAGACTCCAGATAAGTCATTTCACCTCCTTTGCCCTGTTGTTTCTGTATGGTTTTTAATAATCAAGCAGAGAAGTCGGGCTCAGGTTTGCTGCCCTAGTTGGACCCTCGTGGGTGAAGCTTTGGGGTGGCATCTGCATTGGGGTGCTGGTGCTGGCACAGCCTCCCTCCATGGCCTTGGACAAGCTGCTTAATCTGCTTGCCCCGAGCAGCTCTGACAGAGGTGCTCTGACAGATGCTTTGCTGTGATTTAAGCCCTTCCATCCTCCTCTCAGCTGCAGATTTCCTCTCCATGCTGCCCAGAGCTGCAATGGAACGGGCACCCTGGCGTTAACCTCCCTAGTTCACATACCAGCATCACAGCTTAATTCCTCATGAAGGGGGGAACATCCTCTCTTGCCAGAGGAGTAAGGTTAGCACCAGAGTAGTTCAGCCAGCAGTAGCCAGGAGATACATGAGCTGGATAATATCTTGTATAGTCCCAACAGGAGCCACATGCCTGGACTTGAGTCTCCCATGTCCAAAAATGCACCGAGTGTAACAAACCCTTGGACAGCCTTCTCTCCATAAGTCTGTAAGGCTTCAGAGGTCCAGCTGCCTCACTGAATGGGCTCTGTGCAATGGAAAGCCCAAGGGGTCCTCAGGATTTAAGGGACACCTCACTCTGTGAGGTGGTGAAGGTCCTCCAGATTTGCCCTGCACCATGCATGAACCTCAGCCTGGAACTGGAGTTCAGCCTCTTTAGCTGATTTCTGTGTTTTCTTGAACCTGTTCATGGAAGTATTTGCTTTGCTCTTAGGGAGTAGCTCTTTACTTGCTGGTGTCTACGTAGGGAATGCTGGAGATAAAAGTGCACCCTCACTTTAAAAAGAGGGAAATAGGGGCTCCAATGCTCTCAGACATTTTTCTGCATCTAAATAATTTAACAGATGAGCAAGGTAGAATGTTACACTTTCCTTGAAACGTTTCCCTGCCCTGCATCTCTTCAAAGAATATATTTATAACCAGTCATTCTGGAAATTGAAGTCCTGTGTTTATGGAATAAGTGGGACAGCTAAGGTTAAATGCCAAGGGATCCATCTAGGCTGTGGGAACATTAATGGCATCCTATTGCCTGCTGGAGAGAGACATACTCCCCCTTACAGAAATGTATGAAATTAACATCATCACTACTTTCTTTCTTTTCCTTTTTTTTTTGGATCCCTTCCAAATTCACCTCCGCCTTCTCTCTCTGGATGCAAACCAAAGACAGTAGACGCTACCGAGTGTATCCTCAGGAGCACCTCTGCAGATTAAACGCCTGCAGCTATTGTGCATCCAAAGTCTCTGCTGAAAAATCCTCTCTGTGACAGAGGAAAATTAAAAATCTAAATTCAGAATGGAGCCAAATTACCTACTCTTGCTACAGGAAGTCCGACATATCATTACAAACTGGTTTACTTGTCCGTGTCCAATTTAATGTGCCGAGGTTTTATTATGAAAGGTAAAAAAATCAAAAGAAAAAAAAAAGAAAACAAAACAAGAGCAGCTAAAGATTTGTTATCTCTGCAGCAGGTGTGAAATGGACATTGTAAAGCAAATTGTAGGGGTTTCTGTTAAGGGAGAATCTTATAGGGACTGTGGGATACAGAGCTGCATATTCAATCAGATAAGCAGGCTAATCCTCTGTCCAGCTCTTCCCCAGGAATAGCCTGTGGTAGCTGCTTCGAAGGAAAGTACAAGAAACCCTGCAGAAAGCAGATATGGAATAACCAGCCTACAGGGAAGTTCCTTTCTCAACTTGGTTAATTAAAGGCTAGCTCAAGCCCTGAAGCATAAAGGTTTATATCCTGAGCCTAAGAAGTGATGAGAAAGAGCTGCTGGTCTCTGTTTGGATCAAGAAGAAACTTCCTAGACAAGAAATTTCTCTTACAGCCTGTTTCCTACTAGAGAGTTTCCTAGAAAGACTGTATCCCTGAAAGGTGTGGACAGGTCCAGAGCATGAATGCTTGTCCAAAGCAAGGAGGCCAAAGCATAGAGAGTACGTTGGTTTTGGTTCCTCCCATCGTGGGTCCACAGAAGGGCTACCATAGTTCTCAGCTGCGTGCACAGATACTGATATCGTGGTATCACCAGGGGAATATGGACACCCCTGATCATTTATTTCCCTTTCCTTCATGTCTTCATTGACATGGCACCCGTCATACTTGGATAAAGCCATTAAGGATTTATTATGATTGAAACACCACATGGAACCAGGGGATTGACCATTGCAAAACTATTGAGGTGACTGTCTACAGTCCACAAGGACAATCTGCCCCCTTTATCTTCATCTTGTCATTAACAGTGATCTATGCATTGTGGGTCCTTCTCCTACAGCATCTTGACTCTGAGAACTTCCTGACGAAGGAATTGTAGTCTTGGATGTGATGCATAGAGCTGATGAGACAACAACGCTGTTTTTCATTGGGAAGCTTCAGGTCCATGTAATGACGTGCTGATGATATGCTTAAAACACAAAATACAGCTTTGCAATGAGGTGTCATCACCCTAGGTCTCAAATTTTCAGAACAGAAAGTAATTTTTATTATTCCCTCAAAGTAGCAATTCACAATGAAATTCATTGTTTTCCTATAGAAGCTTTTAAAAATGTCTAAACATTAAAAAAAATCTGTTTATTGACTTGAAATGTCTTGATGGAAAAAAAAAACTTCTGTTAATGCAATTTATTTCAAAATCACATTTTATTGAAAAATTAAATTTGCAGAGAAGGAGAGGGGCTAGCCACATTTTTGGAGCGGAAAAACAATTGCTGCAGATTTGTGATGTGTTTAATGGAAGAGGACATCTAGTTTCCATGTAAGTTAATTGAAAGTATTCAGCACGTTGGCACATAGATCCTTAAATGGGAGCTGGGTGAAGAGGGGTATGAAGAGCACAAAGGGCAAAGGATACTCAAA
>JAVCKT010015084.1:0-20045 GCA_032273925.1 Rhynchotus rufescens
GCAGGGAAAACAGGCCCAGCTCACTCAGCCTCTCCTCGTACGAGAGATGTTCCATTCCCTTAATCATCCTAGTAATGTCTGAGTAAGAAATGTTTCTCCAGATGTCCTAACAAACACATAGCCCTCAGGTCTGATATCAGCATGCTCCTTCAGTTCAAATACTTTGTCGATATATTTATCTTGAGGCTAAAAGAGAGGAAACATACACCCTTGTTTTTCATGTTGCATGCGTCTCACCTGGAAGGGGATTTTGACCCATTGCCTGACCCACAATCAACCCCTCTCTTCTCCAGGCCTTCAGGTGGACATGGTCTGAGCTACAAGGGTGCACACACTGAGGGCCCTGCCTTTCTGTGAGCCTGAGAAAGAGGTGGCAGGACTGCAGCTAAGCTGATGGCCTTAAACTGGGTACTCACCCAGTATCCCCCAAGTGCTGGGAGTGTGTACGCAGATCTGCAAGGAGGTACCACCAGAGCCACGGAGAGAGGAAAAGAGCAAAGAGAAGTGGTTATAGAACCAGATCCCAGGTTGGACAACCTTTCAGCTTAGAACCAGTCTAGACTCACCCAATGCCACACTAGAGCAGACCAAGTCATGCCCGCTCTATGTAAGGATCAGTCTTACTTAAGGACAGCAGGGAGATCCAGGGATTTCTAAGTCAGCAATACAAGGAAGAGACCAAGGCAAGGAATAATCAGAGCACAGCAGTACCCGTGACTGTACCTAGGGTCAATATCCCTTTTTGCTTAGTGTGTGCTCTAAAAATAATCACCCAGTGAGCACATGCCATGGGACATGTGGACTCAGGATGCAGCAGGAGCATGTCTGGAGCACACTGGCTGGAAATTGCAGCAGTCTGAAGGCCCTTGCAGCCCCATGAGGGGCATGTTCCCCATGAGCTGCATTTGACCCGTTTTTCAGCATGGCTTTCCCCAGTACGAGCCAGTCCTCCTGGAGTCTGGCCAGCAGTGTCACCACGTGGCACCGACCGAGCCGCTCCTCTGTGTCACCCTCACAATCTAGCACCTACACCAGCAAGACACAGAGGAGCAGCACAGAGGATGCAGGGGCATCTGAGGCCTATTGGGACACACGGGCTGGAGCCACCTGCCTGTTGTGGTCAGCCAAGTAACAGGTAGCAGAAGTCATCACTAAATCCTAGCACAGGGTACCAGTGCAGCAAGTTTAGCTAAGACCTCATTTTTCCAAGGGCAACTCTACTAAAAACAGCTGGTTCAGCCACACATACCATCCAAAACGTGCACCTCAGAAGAATTTTCACAAGAGAGCATCACAGAGTGAGCAACTGGCTTCCTTGCTACCAGGAGGGGCTGCAGCCTCGGGCCTATCTCCCGCACCAGGCCAAACGGCTTTCCAGATGGTCGCCAGAAGCTGATAGCCACTCAAGTGACCGAATCCAGCCGCTGGGATGCTCCCTGGGCACCGAGAGCAGGAATGGGGTCAAGCTGGCAGCTCTGCAGGTGTTCCCGGGGACGCTCTCCGTCGGTCCCGGCCCAGCGCGCCGCGTGAGCCCTGCTTCTCGCTGGCGGGCGGCGGGCGCGCGGGGCCGGGGCTGCGCCAGGCAGCCTGCTTCGCCAGTCGCTTCACGTACTGGAACATCTGGTTGTGTCTCATCACAGCGCAGATTTATGACCCTGGAAACAACACGTTGATGATGCACTGGGAAGAGGAGCCGGAGCTATATACCTGTGTCCAGAGCGAGGACAAGGGGAGCTGCCACCTGAGCGCTTCGCTGGATGGAAGAGCTGAGGCATGGCAGACCTGCGCTTCCTCACGGGGCGTGAGGGCCTGGCAGGGGGCAAGAAGCTCCCAATGATGAGACATGGCATCATTTTTCACTCTAAACCTCTCTCCTCTGGAAAAAAAATGCTAATTCAGCCTGAGCCAACTTTGCACAACTTCGTCTCAATGAATTGCTCACCTCCAAACTTGCCAGCAAACGGGAAACACTGAGGAAAAACGAAATATTTCACTGAGTGTTTTAGAAGGAAACATTTCCATTTGCAGTGGTCAGACCAGTCAGTTATACCTTCATTTTATGGTTCAAATTATAAAGATGCTTAAAGTGACTTGCAATGGAAACGGCATATTGCAGTTTGGGCCCTTGGAAATGTTTTGTTTGGCTCAAGTAAATGTGTCATTACTTTTTCCAGAGACTAAATATACCAGTAGAACTAGAGTACGGCTAGACTTGGGAAGTCTTGTTTACAGGTCTACACCAAAGATGCTTTAAGAGATGTTTTGGTGCAAACGTTATTCACTTTGTTAAGTGTTGTGATAGAAGAGAAAATATTTTGCTGGCCATTGCACTTAGACAATCAAAGAAGATAAAACTAGAGTCAGTGAAAGTGAAATACCTTGTGGAAAAACTACTCAAAGCTTGTCTGAACCTTTCAGTTTTGTGGGCTATGATTTTGGTCCTTGGTACTGCTGTCAGGCCTTTTAAAATACTACATTGTAGAGGACAATCTGCGTGATGCCTGTCGGACCTAGCATGAGGCAGAGTGGGGAACAGAACAAGTGAAGACATTGTCACCAAAACCTAGGGTGCTATTGAAGAGAGAGAGCGTAAAATTTCCTCCCTTGGCAGTCCACAAGCTCCACAGTATGGGCAAAGGCCAGAGCATAAAAGGTATTTTAGATAGATAAAAGATAAGGGAACGTGGGATAAGAACAGTAGCAGCTGCACTGGACCAGGGGCCAAAGGTGAATCAGCTGGGTACGGAAAAGGCCAATAGGGCACAGAGGTGGAATAGTCTGTCCTGTGCCCTGCACTGCCATGGTCTGAGCTGCAGCACACGGGCACTGAGCATCACACGAAGCTCAGTGTGGGGACAGCCTGGAGCAGAGAGCCGAGGCTGCCCGGAGACCTGAGCAACGCAATGAAAGAACGAGGGGGGACGTGAGACAGCCCTCAAAGAAGCCACAGGCTTTCCTCCCTGCCAGCAGCAGAAGGCACACGAAGGCACAGCTCAAACTACTGCCGGGAAATCTCACATTAACTTGCAGGAAAAAGTTGCTGGTGGTGGGCACAGCAAGGCAGCGAGAGGCAGCCCGGGGCCCGCACGGCCTGCAGGATTTGCAAGCATGACAAACACTCAGCTGGCAGCGCCAATACGGCTATCATGGTCTTCAAGCTCATCTCATTTGTGAACCCCTATGGCTTTACAGGGAATGTGCACACTCTGGGAAAAGAAAATTGAATGGACCAGTACACTCCTTGATGGCTTCTCCAGCCCTGCAAGTGCATGGCTATGATAAGCACTGGCACCACTCGCTAGCAGCCAGGCTTATTTTCTATCAGATATCATGGCAGAGATGTCTTAAGCAAGGACATTGCAACTGCTAGCCAATGGATTTACCCTTGTCCCCTCTAGGGCCAGGGATTTTTAGAGAACAGCTTTTCTTAAGAGGATTTCAGTATTGCTGCTTCTGAGCACAGGCAGGGCCTGAAAGGACAGAAATGAACTGGTCTGAAAACCAGTAGCGAGTTACTCTATTCAGGGTAGATTTGTAGCGATTCGTGATAAATTATATTGTTATCACTACAAAATTGTTTAGCTTCTCCTGGAACCAATGGACCTGCTATTTGTTTCTCCAGAGAAGCACTGGTGAGACTAAGTGATTATGTTGCATGAGGTTTCAGCAGAGAGGGTGTTAGGGAGATACCTGCTGAAGTGAATAAAGATGAACCCTTCTCAGAGACCAAAGACGGTGCTCGAGTCCACTGATAAATTAGAGAGTAAATAAAAGGAGAAGGGGGTAACTCGGCTTCCTAGAGAAGCTCCGAGGTGAAACACTGCCCTGCCAACAGGCTTGTGCTCTCTCTCCAGAAACGACTTGTAAAATAGCAAGTTTTACAACTCACTTCTAAAAGGTCCCGCAAAGATACAGGAGCTGCAGAGTAGTAAGTGCTTCCCCACACCAGAGATCGCAGATTAGACCCAATGGAAGCAGAAGGGCAATCTGCAGCTCTCACACATCGGTTAATCCAGCTGCAGACAGCGGTTCAGACCTCTGCCCCATGTGTCCATGCAACTTGGACTATCCAGTAGCTAGAGACATCCAGTATTAAAAGGAAAACAAAGTCTGTCCCATCTACTAGTGCTCTACAATTCCATCAGCCACAGAAAGCAATTCACTTGTCAGAAATTGCCCAAAGTATCCAGAAACCTTTGACCAACAATTCACAACTGCTTGAGAAGCAGAACTCCGTCAGGAAGCTTAAACTAGTGTAAATGTGCCAGTATGATACAGCAAGAATTCTGTCAAAAATCTAGTCATAACCATTAGTAAACATAAACAACCAAAAGCCACTAGCAAAAACAGAGGCCTGTGAGGAACAGAACACGTGGAGATTTTTGGCATGCAGCTCAGAGCAATGTGGCCATGCTGCCCCTTGGCTCTGCCTGAGTTTGTGTCTGCAGGTTAACATGGGCTAGAGCAGATGTACAGCTATCCAACATCCACCAAACTCATGCACTCCAACCTGGCTGACATCCTCTTCCCACGAGGACTTAATTAGCAGTCTTCAGTAGCAGGTCTTTATGTTCACTTGTAGTGTGCCCACAGAGGAAGAGGGCTTATAAAAATAATTTGTGCTAATTTAGTCTAGTTTGAAATAATCTCTTTGACTTGAGACTGAAAGAGACAGAGCACCAAGTCCATTGTACCACCCTAGACGAGGAATTTCTGAAAGTTAAAAACTTAAAGTTAATAAGTTAAGAAAGACAAACTGCAGTGCTATAGCCAAAGGGGGAGCTCCCTGAGTCCCGGGGACTCTACCATCCAGCCCAACCAAGGCCTCGGGAGCCATGTCCACCCTCCTGGCTCACACGGGGGCCTGCAAGGCCAGGGATCAGCCTCTCCACCTCAGCAGCTCCCAGGCACACATCCCTGGGCACCCACCAGCCCCTTGCTGCCCCTGGGGTTGCCCTTGGTGCATGGGCCCATCCTCTCCTTGGCTTCCAGGCCATGAGCTCTTGCCTTGGTCAACGACTCCTGACCCATGTAGGTTATTGGTCTCATAATCATCCAGCCTAGGTTTTTAACTGCCAATCAGGCCTCTCCTTTGATCAGTGTTATAATCAGATACAGCACTCCAGCATGGATTATTAAGTTTTAACAGTTGACACATCATTTCTGATACCATAATCTGGCAGCACTTTACAATAAGTGACAGGTCCTCACTAATTCCTTTTGTATTCACTGTAGCAACGTTAATCATGAGTGATGAACTTTGCGTATTCATATGGATGTAATAGGCAGTTCCCAAGGACTGAGACTGTAATTTAGCTTTAACCTAATGGGCACTGATTGTAACAATAAGTAATTATGTCAGCTAAATGCAGTGTTGATGGCAATTGATGACAGCAGCGAAAGCCATGACACCATTTTGGAACTAAGCTTGGAATAGTCATTTGTAAAGCCATAACGGCCAAGAAGAGGAACAATGTGTCCTCTCCTGTGTATCCTATCATCCAGCTACCTTCAGGCTGGCGAGGACAGGCCCAGCTGTGACAAATGCCCTGTCAATTCCCTGTTTACTGGATGGCATCTAATTTAAGGGTAGCCAAAAATGTCGCCTGTTAGATGGATGGGCCTGTTGGTGCTCCAAAGCCAGGGTAAAAAGGAGAGATGCTCTTTTGGTTGGGATTTTAAACTAGGCATTGGGTTCAATTCCTTGGACCACCTTCAGATGCTTTGGCCAAGTCACTGAGGGTGATAATTGGACAACATCTGAGTGTCGCCTTTCTAGAGAGCGGCGGCAATTTAGATGTGCTGCTACCCCCAGCTGCAGAGCCTGGCTGCCAGGCCCCAGGCTGCAGACCCAGCCAGGCAAAGGACGCAGAGCAAGTCAGGGCAGGGGACAGGCCGTGCACTGAGTCGCCTCAGCAAGCCACGTCCCCTTGTCCCCTGGGCGAGCGGGGTGATGTGCCCTGGCCCCAACTGGCACCGGGACCACGGACTCGAGGAGCATCCGACTCCTCTGAGCAACCTGCGTGCAGCTCCGCAGGCCGCTGGCGCTCACGGGCTGGGGAAGGGAGACTGGAGATTGCTGCTGCTCTTTGAGCCAGGCCTGAACTCAGCAGATGTGCAACCAGGAAAACGCAGCCCTGTGAAGCACGCCTGGCATACCTGCAACACAGCACAAGCACCTCGGTCAAAAGACGCTCTTCTAATTCCCAGAAGGGCTGGCATGACCTCTTTTCTTTTTGATTAGAGGAAAATGAGGATGTGATATTTTTAAGCTAGACTACTTGGATTTGAATTGCTTCTTTAAAAGGAGGGAAAGCATGGCAATGTCATAATAATAATCTTGTTAATGATGGTAATAAGACTGTAAGTGCTGGTGTCATCTTGAAAAAGTGATTTGTGCTGCCAATAGGAATCTCTTTTCACTGTAATCATTAATGTGGTCAAAAATGCTTGGAAAACCACAAATACTCAGAGACTGAAATATAAAGGACATTTGCAAGGAAGTAATTTCTGAGGATTTTTGAGAGCTTCAGCAGGATGATGTCCCTACTTCTACAAGCCTGTGCAAAGGGAAGCACCAGCTCCACCTTCCCATTTCCATGTCAGCAAACCCTGACTTGCTGGAAGGATTTTAGGAAAGCTAGTCAGAAGCAAATCTCAAAGAGCAACGTGCCTTACCTGGCAGATCTCAGTTTAACCTGAGCACAGGCTGATGACATTTTGCAGGTGCACTAAGGCAGGAGCACTGTGGAGGGACCTGATGGCCCATACTGCAGATGCACAAAACAAGGTTAGCACCACGACGCCCTCCTTGCCTGTCTGCGGCAGTCCGTAGCCCCAGGGCTGGGGAGATGCAGAGACCTGTCCTGCCAGCATTTCTCCCTGCACCTGCAGAAACACAAAATTGGAGAAGTTTAAGCATTAATGTTGCAAAGGCTCCAGGGTTTCAAGTTTTACCTG
The DNA here is from genome assembly GCA_032273925.1 of Rhynchotus rufescens. Classification (NCBI taxonomy): domain Eukaryota; kingdom Metazoa; phylum Chordata; class Aves; order Tinamiformes; family Tinamidae; genus Rhynchotus; species Rhynchotus rufescens. The sequence goes on from JAVCKT010015084.1 coordinate 6,961, forward strand.
AACTTTCCTTGTCAGTTTTGTCTCTAAGCTCCAGTCCTGTGAGACCTGTGGTTACTGAAACCACTTCTGCTTTCTTCTGCTTTGCTTGGGCAAAGAAAGGGATGCAAGTATAACAACAACTCAGTTACTACTAAAGCTGTTCCTAGCTTCACTAGATTTTTTTTTTTTTTTGGTCTGTGGGCAAATTTATCCAGACTGGCCATTCCTACCTTTGGATCTCATTAAGGAATCACATTTTCTGTCAGAAGGACAAGTGCCTCCTATCACCCCGTGGTACAAGGGCTGATCTCCAGGCAGATTCTCCTCACAGGTGCAGCCTGCAAATGAACTGCAGACCAGCTGCTACCTGCAGACATCCCTTACCTTACACGTGGGGCAGCCCAGCAGGAGAAAGGCAACACTGGACTTCAGGCTGTTGCTTATGGCACCTTGGCAATTGAAGTCAAGAGTAAGATGAGCTCCTTCTAAGGCCTCAAAGGCCTTAGGTGTGTCAAGCTTTCCTCTTCGGTACGGTGTAGCTTTTTTGTAATAAATTATCATACCAGTAGATGTCTCAGTGTTGTCCCCGACCTCCTTGCTGGCCATAATGGTGGTGTACCCTTTGGTGAGCTCAGGTTAGGGCTCGTACAGACCAGGAATGCAGGAGAAGGGCTCCTGCAGAAGACTGGGAACACAAACAGTAACACCAGGCCTCAGGATTATGCTTTAAGGGTTTAAACTCCACCAGGAAGCAGCAGCTGCCACAAAATACCAGGGCAATGCTATACTTTCTATGGAGGTGCCAGGGCTTTCGTGCAGCACCCGATTGCTGCAGGCGGAGAGCCAGGCACGAGGAGGGGAGCTGAGCCGTGACAGCCTCAGCCCCAAGGAGAGGCAACCCAGTTTGCAAAGGTAGCGGTTCCACTTGCTCAGGGAGCTGGGAAATGTCTGCTGTGATGGCAGGAGCCAAATTTTTTCAGCAGAGCAGATGCATCAGCAGGGTTTTGGTAGACTCCTGGGACCCCAAAAGCTCTAAGATTTGCACTTTTAAATGCACCATTTGTCGGCTGCTCTCGCTCGTGGAGCTGCCTCATGGAAGCAGCCTGAGCATGGGGAGCACTCCAGATGCTAGGAGGCCTCACAGGAGAATGGGTCTCTGCTGGTGGGAAAAGGACAGGGAAAACATCCCTGCCAAGCAGCAGCAGTGGCAGCTCAGGCTCTGCTGGGCTCCATGGATAAAGTTCATGAGGCTGCTCACTGATCCTAAGCCATTGACAGCAATCCCATGTGCCGGGACTAAGTTAGCTTCAGCCTGCAGTGTTGGCTACAGAGAAGCGTGGCAACAAGACAAAAAGTATGGACAAAAAGAGCAAGAAACAGGAAAAGCTTGATGCTTTTTCTTGACACTCAGGTTCAAAGCCAAAATAACTGTTTAAGACCTCAATTGCAAGGGCTTGGGTATAAAACTCAAGGCAAAGTTGCAGTTACTGAGAATACAGTAGCATGACAAGCAAAACATGTCCTAGTAATAGCAGATGTGCTGTCAGTGGGACACGTCACTCTTGACACCCTGCACCCAGCTGATCCGGAGCAAGCAGCAGCAGCCCATGGGAACACGAGGCAGGGATCGTGCGCCGCCTCCCAGGAGTGGTGGAACAACAAAAATGGTCCAAGAGCAGCCAGTGGAGGAGACAACGTCCCCCAGCTCCCCGAGCAGCCTCAGCGCCAAAAGGGACTTTCATCACTACTGCAATTGCTTCTGAAATACACAGACCACACTCAGGCAAGAGCTACCGAAAATACACAAGGGGCCTGGAGAGTGGCAGAATTAGGGAAAACTAACAGAGGAACAAGAGCCACTGCGGGAACGACAAGCAGGGCTGGGCTACACCAGCAGCGTGCACTCAGGAGCACCCAGAGCTGCAGTACTGCTTCTGCTGCTGTCACACAGATCAAACATAAGCTCTTGGCACTAACTCATTTCTTCCTCCAACCACGCTTGGTGGGGACACACACATCCCTTCCCAAATTAAAGGCCATCCTGCCACCAAATCCGGCAGGAAACACAGCCTGATGGCAGCAGCTCTGCACTACCGATGCTACGCTGGGGCTCGTGTCAGAGCAAACTGTGACACGTTGGACACAGCGAGCGCTGGACGCCGAGGCAGGGGCATCGCCGCCGCTTCCCTGCTCCGAAGCGGCAGGAGCAGGGACCCGCGGGAGCGACGGGCAGCCGTGCCGAGAGGCTGGAAGGGCCTCGACACTCAGCGAGCCTCCGTCCAGCGCGAGGTGGACGGCTGCCTCCACAGCAAGGGCCGGGCTGTTGTCACCTCCTGTCACCTCCCGGGAGGCGCCCGGGAAAGCCTGACTGACAGCAGCCTCCCAGGCCCTGGCTAATGACCCCGGCTCGTGGCAGGCGGCACCGTCCCCCCTGCAACACATGTGACAGGACCAAAGTGACCGCATCCCCCCTCCCCGCGGCCCCGCTTCCTCTTGCCCAAAAGAAAGCGGGGGATGAGAGAGAAGGACAGGTAATAAAAGTCCAGGCCAAAACCTCCACGGGGCTCTGCTGGGTTGAACAGGCTCAGGATGCCCGAGCATCCAGCACTGGAAATCACATAACAAGTGGGAGAGGTGCGGGAGCTGGAAGGCAAAGAGTATTGCACTCACATAAAATCTGCTCCTTCCTGCTTCCATTTCCCTGCTGCCATGCAGGATGCTTCCCAGCTGACAGGCTTCAGGGCTGGAGCAGACCGTGCAGAGATGGCACCAGGTTTGCAGCGAGGGGACGATCTTCCTAGGGCAGGGCAAGCAGCTGAAGCACTGCCATCAGGAGAGACAAAGGCGGCTGGCAAACTTTGAGAAATGCCTCTCATTATTTACAGAATGACACAGGAAAACTTCAGACTGAAACAAGAAAGGCAATTAGTTTCCTGTACAGAAACAAAGAGACATCTGTGCCAAGTATGCTAACATATACACAGGGGGCAGGTATACAGTACATGAGGAATTTCTTCCAGCTGCAAATCCACCCCCAAATTCTCAAGTCAATCTTGAGTACTACGACACTCAGCAATCCTCTTAAAAGTGTCCAGATGCTTTAATAACTTAATTCTAGTCTTCTGAAACACCATTTTCCTTTTAACTGCTGAAGCACTGGAATAAGGCAGAAGGGTCAGGACTGGGCAGCCATGGTGGGGAACAGCAGGTCTTCCTTGGCAATCGAAGGAGCCCTGCCCAATTATACTGGTGCCAAAGTCCTCTCAGGTTTTGCAGGGTGGAACATGAATCACCTGGACTCAGAAATTATGAATAGGTTTACATGCCCCAAAATGCACAAACCTGTATCTTCCCATCTGCAGGTTCCCAGGCCAATGGAGTTGGGCTTAGGGCAACCACACCATGCATAGGAAGGGCTGAACTTCACTGGTGGATGGGGCTGTTGAAGATGTAGCTCAGGCAGGGTAAGATACATCCAACTTCTGCAAATGGCAGCTTGTTTCTTTGCTGAAACGATTTGAAAGCTTGGGGTTTTATCTTCCAAGGCAGCTCAACTAAGCGGATCTCCTCACAGGGGCCTGGAGGTTTAGGTGGGCCTGTTTCATACCGGGCAGCTGACACAACACTGGAACAGGTTGCCCTGAGTGGCTGTGAACTCCAGACCCATGGAAGTTTTTAATACTCAGCTGGAGAAAGCAATGGCCAACCTTATCCAGCAGTTTGCTTTGAAGGAGAGGTTGGACTAGAGACCTCCAGGGACCCCTTCCAAGCAGTGTTTCTAGGAGCCTAACTCTGACCTTAAAAGCAGCTCACCCTCATGCTGGCCCGGGGGGCTCGATCGAGCCTTGCTGCACATCATTCTCTCAGCCCCGGTACCCCCCAGCTCTCTGGGGATTATTCCAGATTTCCCATCCCAGCCAGCTACCTTTTAGACAACATTTTCTCGAGATTGCTTTAAACAAGCGAGGAAATTTTGGTGACACTTTAATACATAAAGTGCTCCTTATTTTCTCTCTTCCAAAGAGCTGCTCTTTCTAACACACTTTCGGAGTTAACATCAGGTGTTAAACAGACGCACGCATTGTTTTAGCGGGAGCCCACATTTTATAATAGGCTTTCTATCTAACAGCTTGATATAGCCTCTTCCATTAAGCATTTATTGCTAATGCATTGTAAAGTGTAACATACTATATACGCTATTAAAGAATGAAGCTGCCAGGTACTCACCCCTTAATAATGAAACACTTATGAACGAGAACCTTAGGTTAAAGAGTTGTGAATTAAGTTTAATCTCAAAGAGATCATCTAGCACTCTGCTGGCACACGGCAGCAGGAGAGCTAGGACCCCAAGCTGCTTGAGAGAGGGCTCTTTGACTTCATTTTAGAGAAGGTCTTGCTCAAAATGCCCCCATCACTTTCCTTAAAGAGACTCCGAGGTTGTCACACATGCTGGTTAGTGACTTCTTACTAATCCAGTAAAAAGCCGATTATGAAAAACTCTTTTCAGATAACCTGCATCTCTACCTCAGCATTATCATATTTTTTTCTGTACTATTAAAAATAAATGAAATTAACCTTTAAAAATAAATGGAGCAAACTCCTTTCATATGACAAGTAGCAGGGGCTTTACGCTTTTTTTTTTCCTGAGATAAATGAGCATAGGGTACTGGGAGCAGCGACACTAGAGTGTTAGACCACGGAGGTAAATGGTTTCACAACTGTTCTTTTGGAAATAGAAATCATCTTGATCTCATCCCTCCTGCTGGTCTCACCCTCTCAGGGATCTATTTATACACATGCTGCTGCACAGCAATTTTTGCCTTTGTTTCTTCTCCCTCTGTATGTCTCACGATGGGAAGCAGGACCAAAATACTCCAGTTGCTCTCTAAAAACCACAGCCCTGGAACCATACAGCAGAATCTCAGTTTGGTCAGCCCCAGAGAGAGACTTCCATCTTAAGACGGGAGATGAGTTTTGGTTGATATGGGGAATCACATATCTACCTGTGGGGACACCCGCCCCACTTTGGTACCTCTGAGAATCTGGTCTTGCAATGCTATTGGGGTAGGAACGATCCTAGGCTGCTTTGGGAGATGGTATATTCAGACTGTTTGTTTTGCAACAGTAGGCTAGGAATAATGCAGCTTCTTCATGGAAAGGACGAAAAGACTTTCTGTTTTTCATCTGCACTTGCTCTAACCTACCAAGCTCGTGCCTCCTGGGATTTTTTTTTTTTTTTTGCCCTGGAAGACCTTCTTGAAATTAAAAACCACTGGATTTGTCCAATGACAGGGCTAAGCAATAATCCCAGTACCTCAGTGGCATCTCTAGGGTAAATGGCATGGCAGTGTGGATGCTCTGTTATTTGGTACCCAGTTTAAGACACTTTTAATCAAAAATGCTCTGAATGCCCAGAACTTACTGGAAAACGCAATTCCTAGAAAAGATTTCTGTACAGCACGGCAGCCAAGTCCTCTGCCTGCTTGCTCTCCATCCACGTTACTGTCATAGATGAAGCTGAAAATACCCACATGGTAGTTAGGAAGTGCCTCGGCACGAACAGGCAACTATGCCCGGCCTCCCTGTGCCTCACAAGCCCTTGTGAACACAAGACATCCCATCTTGGCACTACCTACATCTCCACCAGGAAGAGCAATGGGAGGCAGTCCATGGCTCACGTAGCCACAACGGCTGCACTAAAGACCTCAGCTCAGAGTTCAGGGATAAAGAGCGTACCTCAAGAGGCTGGTGCATTTTCCAGTGGTGTCCCCAGTGCAGCTGGAAGACGGCCCATGCCCAAAGGTCCCTGTGCAGAGCCAGCTACAACATGTAAGGAAAAAGTGCTGGTGCGGGTTCCAGCTCAAGTGCTTCACCTCTCAAGGAGCTGCTCATGTCTGTGCTCACCAAAACCAAAACCCTCACCTGAGGGGGAAAAAAAACCAAAAAAACATTGTACCACTTGCAAGAACTTAAAGGCATCCCGCACCTAATGGGGTCTTCTTCCTGACATGGATGTCAGATCATAGACACATAGGATTTTACACACCCCCACCCAACTTTTTCTTCCGGAGATGCATTTTCTAAACTTCTTGCCAGTTTCTGCAAACAGGAGGGAATAATCCAGCTTGGGCTGACGTACCGGTGCCCTCAACACACGCCAAGAGGCGCTCAGAGAGGCACGCTCCTCTTTGCCTCCCCGCATCCCAAGCGGACATGGAGGAGCCTGTGAACTCTCCCCGGACGTCGCTTCCGAGGCCAGCCGGGGGCTGGAGCTTGGCGGGCAGGCCGCGGTGTTTGCCTTCCTCCCCCCCGGAACAATTGCCTTTCTTTGCGGTGCCAGTGGTTCCCTTTGTGTTTACGATAACAGAGGGATGCTTTATTGCATTTCACCCGGCTCGCTGCCATGGCAACCGGCAGTTGCTGCGCGCTGTAAAAATAACCCTCCTCCTTTGATAGATTTCACTTGAGTGAAAATAACCCTTAAAAATAGGTTGAAATTTCCATACTAACTCTTCCAGGAGGTTCAACGGAGGCAAGGATGAACTGCAGAACTGGTTGAGAGGCCGTGGGGCCCATGACAGGCAGTGGGGAAGGCTGTGGCCTCCCACAGACAAGGCCTCATCTTGGATCACCATCAAGACCCCGCACGGAGGCCCCATGTTCTCCTAGGATGCTTTTTCGGAGCATACTGAGATGCTGAAACAGCCATGCACACCATTGGAGAAGGTGAAGGGTAACATGGTTCATGATGCAAGTCCACACAGCCACATGAGTTGGGTTGTAGGAGGTCTCAGAGCACAGAGGACTCTCAGTGTGTACTTCAAAGAGAAGAGGTGGTGTCTCCCTCAGTACCTACCATGGGGTTCCAGTGGGGAACAGCTAAGCTTCATCTTCTCTCCTCCCTTGCACCATCCTTGCACTCAAAACATTCTCCCATCTTCTCCAACCCCATGCTAGCAGGAAAACAGAGCTGCCGCTCCCTTGATGAATAAGTATTTTATGATTGCTGATGACTGGGAAACCTCAGCATGAGTTTTGGATGATGAAATCAGAGCTTACGAAGAGCTAGCATTGAATCTCTCCCCAAACTCCTGCCTGGGGAGAGCTCTTCAGAGGTCCCCATTGCCAGATTAGTGAGATAGCAGTGCAGTAAGATTCTCAATGACAATGCACACTACTACAGCATCAAGTCTTCCTTTCCTTGCTTCAGATCACCTGTACTTGTCCCATTTCTAACTAGCAGAGAGCTATTCAGAGTATGGCTTTAGAGCAGTGAGAGTGTTGTTCTCATGACTGCTCTTGACTCATATCTCAGGCAAGAAGGACTCTTTTTTTTTTTTTTTGGCTCCCTTGCTTTCCTTTTTGTTCTCCCAACCATTCAACTGTTCTTCCTCCAAATAAAAGCCGATTCACATTTTAGAGGTGGCCCCTGATTCCTCCCATGAGTTTAGGTGAGTCGAACCATAAGAAGTAGAGTAATGAGATTATGATTAAAAGCACACCTTGATAGTGGGGCATCCATCAAGCTGTCATAGAAATCGTATCTCGGAGGCTGCTCTCATCAATCTGACCTTTCAATTATTACCCAGAGTTCATGACTCTAAGTGTATATAATTCCTACCTCAAATCTGAAATACACACCTTTGTTTTTTTGGCTTGCCCTGCGCACGGCTGTGCGAGGTCTCCTTCATCAGAGCATCAGCAACGCTTCACAATGCAAATTAACTTAAAATAGCTCTCTCACCCAAAAGATTGGGAATAAGATCAAGCCACTGCTGGGGCACCATCAGAAGGCTGTGTAAAATCTTTATTAATGTCTTTTTGGCTTTTCCTCAGCTGTTTCCAAAGCAATAGCTGCTGAGGCCAGTCCCCAATAGTGTTTACGCTCTTCTTTGGCTCAGTGTCCTCAGAGACAACCCAGCCAAGCTACAGTAGGTCGCTGTGTCCCTGAAAATAGAGAAGGTCCTTCCAATCCACCCAGGAAAAGCCTACTAGGTATCAGCACAGATGAGATTTTCCTGCCTAACCATCAGTGGAAAGCTCATCTTTGTGAGTTATATCCCAGCTGAGTATTTAAAGGATAGGACAGAGCCTAATTCAGCTTTTCATTGAAGAAAAGAAGATTCTTCCAGATTTCCCTTGGTTCAAAGCACTGTTTAACTCATATGAGCTCCATACACCCCACTCCACCGCTCATCTGTTTTTTGGAGCCCGTAAGGTCAAGATAAGACAGGACTTGTCCAGTGACAGCCTAGTACAGAAGATAACAAATGGTACCTTTCCAGACCCCAGCAGTTTTCTGTGAGATGCATGGAGTTACCAAACCATGAAACCCTACCTGGACCTTATTTGTATCATACTACATGTAGGAGACTAGATTTGCACTGGCTGTAGCTGAAAGGGATGCCTGACAATTGGGAATGGAGCATCATTTCACTCATCACCTACTCTGCTAACAGAAGAACAGGCAAGAACTGGCTATTTCTAACACAACGAGTTATGAAGCTGTTCCTAGACTGATTAAAACAAATGAGGCCATTTACTTGATACTTTTCCTCCAAAGGAAACATGTATTTTTTTATAAAGAATCAACTTCCCTGTTATCTAGTGAATTTGCACAAACAAGGGAGCAAAACAGATACGTTGCAGGAGAAAAGAAATCCCTGGGTGGTACAGAAAAGACAGAGGAAATAAGAATGACTTAATTTGGGGTCTTTGATAAACACATTTGCAGCTATTTGTACTATTGTAGGGTCTGCACAACATCCAACAACAGCTCTGTTGTGTTAAGAAAACTAAATTTCTCTTTTGCAAAAAGATCTATGCTCATCCAATGAGCAAAATTGTGTGGATTTTCATAACAAAAACTTTGAAAACAACCTCAGTTTTAGCTGCATCCCAAGTAGGAGGAAGTGAAAAGGAGCTGAAGGCTGTGAAGACATTCTATTTCTCCACATTCTGACCACCAGCTGGAAACCCAGAAACTCATATTTTCCAATATTTCTTGTATTATCACTGTGGCATTTTTCCATGGGTAGTCACTGTCCAGCAGGAACTGGATTCACAAGACTAGGTGACCCTCTGTTCTGCAGCAAGGGTGTTCAGATGAGCTCAAGGGAGACCAAAAGAGATTTTGCAAGTCAGACAAAGACACTCAAAAGACAGAACAACTTTTAAAAGTGACCCAGAAGCTGACAGAAGAGACTAAGCCATTTATCTGCCAATAGCTGTCAATGTGTTTACTGCCAATACCTTCCCAAGAAAGCAGAAGGCTGACAGAAGACCTGCTCTCCTTTCACAGAACAAACCTCTCTCCATTGCAGTCCTGCCCGGGTGATCTCATTGCAGACTGATTTCTAAGTCACTATCACTATTAGTAAACAAGTCACCTTCTCCAAGGAGAAAACACTTAGCAATACTTCAGGCACAATTCTGCTTTAAAGGTCTTCCTTAATCACAGATTAAAGGTAAGCAGTAATGCATCCCCAGAGCTCAGCCCAGCTCCAGGACAAGCTCAGAATCAGGACACATTGGGCATGCAGGGATCATGACCTCCTCTTTACCTCAAACTATTCACCATATATTTTTCACTGCAAAGTTTGCTGAACTGCCCTACCAATTCCAATTTAAATGTCTTGATAGGAAGAATTTCCCAAAAGTCAGCCAAGAAATTTCATCTGTCTGGGGGACCAGCTGGTTGTGAATCACGCTGCTCAGGGCAAGCCTTGGGAAGCTGAGCTCAACACTCACAGTCCAGCTCTCTGACATGCTTAGACAGTTTAAGACATGCAAAGGCTGTCCTACGTGCCTGCATCCTCAAGACAAGACCCAAGCTTGGGTCAAAAGAGAGAAATTCTGTACCTCGTGAGCCTCAACCCCTCCTGCAGCTGGCTCCACCTTGCTCCTGGAAGTCCAACACCAGTATGACAGCCCTGTGACATAGGGAAGTGGCCCATGGTCACACACAAACACTGGCCTTTCTCTCCTACCTGGCAGTCACGTGCACAAAGCAGCTACGGGCAGCTGCCTTGCGACCTGCCCAGAAGAGTCAGAGAAGGCTTGATGACACCCTCAGCTGCAGCACCTCAGCTTGGCAGAGGAGACATAACTTGCAAAATCTCCACTTCCATTTCCCCATTCTCTCTCTCTCTCTCTCTCTGCCATCTCCCAAACCAAATCTTCAGTCTCAGGAATCAGGTCTCTGTTGTTTTTAGAGAAAACAATTTCCTTCACTTCTTGGCATTACCCAAAAAGGAGGAGAATAATTACTGTTATCACCACTGGCTGCTATATGCAACCAGCTGATGGGCTCATGCACACATCCCAACAGGCAGCATTCACCTCATCCAACACAAACTTGTTGCTGACAGAAATTAATGGTGGCTCTATGGGGAACAGGCCAAGAATTATGCTGTTACACAGATGGAAGCTCCTTCTTTAAAAGGAACAAAGGGACAGACGCTCTCATATTTCACCTCCATGCAACCAAAATGATGCTTAATGCCTCCCTTAAGGTGCTAACCACAGCAGAGCTATGCTGCAGGCCCATGCAGAAAGGCTCTAATCCTGTGCTAATTTATTTTATCAAATTAAAAGGGAGAGCATCCAGCAAACACCAGAGACCTCCTCTTCTCAGGGTCCCAACAGAAAGCTGCATGATCCCTTTATAAAGAGGGTGGGGGGTTGTTGTTTTTCCTCTTTTTTTTTTTGCCAAGAATATAAAATTAATAAAACAGGATTAAGGGAGATATGGTTTTAACTGATTCCTTAATCCCAGAGAATAATTAATGAGAGCAATGCACCACTTGGCTCAACTCTCCCTGCATTTGAATAATAAATAGCATCCAAAAAAAAAAGGTTCAGCTGTAAATTCTTAATGCACAGAGCTTTTGCCATATGTATGTGTGCATCTCTCTCTCCAATTTTGTGCCCAGAAAACACAAGGAGAAGAAAAAGCACTGGCAGTTTTGGCCACATATAGATGTGTTCAACTGACTCAGATTTATGGGCATTCCATATACATATATATTTATAATATATACACACATACACACACAACTAAAAGTCTAGATCTAAAGAAGAATGCTTTACATTACTGTCAGCTGAGGTTGATTGTGTAACTGTGACCCCAAAGCAATGGGCTGTCCTCACAGTCATTTGCTTTTAGTATGGAAATCTTCATAAACAGATAGCAGGAACTCTTGCAACACGCTTCTGACCACACAACGTGCCAAACTTGAGCCATCTTATAACTGTTTAAGTATGGTCACCTACAGGGTTGTTCCAGACAACAGGGAGCATATTTGACAGGAAGAATTATCTTTTTGAAGTCTCCCACAGGAAGACCCGTCAAGGAGCCCCTCTTGGACTGAACACCTAATTTAAGTTCAGTCCTGTCCCTACAGTGCTTATCTTGGAGATCTTCATGCCTGTATGAGGCTTATTCCAACAGTTCACACTGATCACAGTGTCTATGAAGTGGCTCCTGGATGCTGCTCACCTATAAAGAGAACTCCCTGCCCTCAGGAGTTTCTCATCTCAGTCTAAGGAAAAAGCGTTATTTTGAGAGGGGAAAAAAAAGAAAAAAGGGGAAACTAAATCTAGACTTCCAAAAGATGGTCTCAACTCTTTCTGAAACTTCTTGAACTCTTCTAGGATCCAGCACCATATTTAACTGACATATAAGCACTGAAGGTGGATCTATGTCAGACTTTCACATGTCACCATTTTGGCCTATTCAAGACCAAGCCCATATTTGGGGATCATTTGGGCATCCAAGATCCTGGAAGAGGATCTTAATGCTGGAGGCCCATCCCAGCAGACTGGGCAGCAGGTCAGACACATAAGTAGGAACATCTGAATAAACATGGCACCATCCCTGTCTGCAGCCCTTGCTAAGGCCAGGCTCTGCTTTGAACTCCTTGCTGATGAAATGATTAATGAACATCATGGAGACTTCTTTCCTTCCCTCTTCAGCTTTCACCTGCCACACAGAGCAATACCAAATGAGCTGATCATGACAAACACAGCTCTAATTCTTTATTAATATTAATCAGAGGCAACCTTTCCATTGACACCAGAACCTGCGCGTGTGTTGGCAAGGAGGGGATAATACTGCAGCAATGACATTTCTTGAGTACTGTTTTTTTTTTTTCTCCCTTTTTTATCTTGTACCTTCCCTTCCCCCTCTAATATGGGTTAGTGATGCCTTGTACAAACAGAGAAAAGAAGAAGCTGATTAAATAGCAGGGATGGAGCATAATGAAAGAAAAAGCCCACTGCAAACATGTGCTGATTGTTTTAGAGGGGAGGCCCGGGAAGGTGGATTTCAGGTGATACGGCCACGGCTCGGCTCATAATCCCGGCTAAGGCCGCATTACTGCTTTCGAGCTCAGGGCGAATTTCATCCGGTCCCTGCTGGCAGGGAAAGAGGCTTAGGCAGAATAGCAAAGCTCATACCCTCCTCCTCCTCATCTCACCGTCCTGGACTAATACCAGAGCAGGGCTGAAAGAAATGAAAGGCCATCCTGAAGTGTCCTGAGCTGAAAGGCTGGTGAGGGCCAGGCCGGGATCCCGCAGCCAGAGGAGGGCAGGTTGCCCCAACGCGCTGGGGCTGAGGGGCCACCCCAACTCCAACCTCTAACCAGCCTTTTGCCTTGGTCCAGATCCATCTCACCTGCCCTCCTGGCCTTCGAGGAGGTGCCACGCAGGTCCCCACAGACACAGCCCAAAGCCAAAAATGTTAGTGCAAAGTGCTCAGTGGTGCCCAGCGCACTCGTGCAGGCTCTGTCTGCCCGGGCCCACACGCTACTGCTCTATTTCCTCCACGGCAGTGAGCTTGTCTGGGTTTTTATCCTTATAATAAATGCAAGGAGAGCCCTTCAGAGAAAGGATTGCCAGCCTGAGAGAAGAGAAATGCTGATGATGGGTTGCTTTCGTGGCAATCCAAATGCCCATTTGTAGTCCTTGCCCAGTAAATGCCTTGCTGATTGCTTCAGCTCAGTCCTCTGTGCATCTGCCTTGCCTTCCCCTCCCCTTTTTCCTGTCCTACTTGAATGATAAACCTTCTAGGACAGAGACTCATCCTCTGTATCCGCACTTGCCTC
>JAVCKT010015088.1:0-10999 GCA_032273925.1 Rhynchotus rufescens
TGTAAAATGATAGCAATCTGTATTTAGCTTGAAGGGTGGATTGTGTTATTGGTAGCCACTGTGTATATGTGCAGAATGAGAACTGTCACTAATTCCATCAAAGAATTGCAGATTGAAGAAGACTTTTAGTATCTTTTAGTTTAAAATGAAAGCTTCACTTTCATCATTAGATATACTTAAGAAATTCTGTGTTTTGTCCTGTCTAGCAATGTCTGTGAGTCTGCTCTCTTTGCATTTAACAGCCCTAACCACTGATTAGAGTACTGATTTATTTCATACAAGTTCTTGATTAAGTTGTGGTTATTCTTTATAATCAACGTGTAGTCATGGTTCTGTGAAAGAGTTCACATTCAGATAGTATTGGAAGCTTATTTTGAAGACCTAATCTTCAATGAAGGTTTGAACAGTATTTACAGGATCTGAGAATATTTACTGTCAATTAAAATCTTACAAAATGCTAGGAGTTAACACATTATAAAAGGCATTTTTTTCAGTTGTTAGTTAGGACACTGCAAACATGCCTGACACAGATAATGTTCTTTATGTCCTTGCACTTATGAAAGCTTGCAACATAATACAGCTCAACATAATAGTGTAATTCAGTCAGATTAAGTAAATGGCAAACTGTAGAGCTCTAAATGTGATTGATTTGAAAAAGTGATGCATGGAGAAAAAGCAAGGTTAGTAGGATTCCTTGATAATTGCTGTACTAAAAAGAAATGGAAAGAAATACTTTGAAAATACTTTAGCTACGTGTACCAATAGTCTCATTATAGCTGCGAGTCTAAGTGTCATGAAACTCTGAATAGTTCTCTATTGAAGGAAATAGCCATTGAAATAGCTGATGGATCCTAAAGTTCTCTAGAGCTTGGAAGAATCCATTCCAGGGTAAAATAGGTAGAAGATCCATTTGCATTATTAGAGATAAATTTTGTGATAAATACCACAAATTGCCTTTTCTGTTTCTTTGAGCAGAAATACAGAGATCCTTCTGGTCTTTTCTTCCTCTCTCTGAGATAGTGCTTTGCTTTGGCCTTTTGAGAACCGCTTTCTGACTGAACTATTTTCTTGGGTGATAAAATTGGACTGTACCACAAGAGCTAGTCCAGAAATACCACTTTTCAGATGTTGCCTTTGCATGTCTTTACAAAGAGAGAATTTTGCCAAGTATATCCCACCTACACAAATACAATTGTTAAATGTTTAGTAGCCAGTTTACCCAGAAATGTAACAATATTGTATTAAATCATTTTGCAAACTAATTTCATGTAAGAAATTAGTTATTATAGAAAAAATATGGAAGATCATCAGACTGATCTTACTCCTTTGCCTTGCAGAAAGAATGGAATCTTTGGCTCCCTCACCAAAAAATTCAGATATGCATCTGAAGATAACTCATACAGAATGCGATCCAGAGTGTTTGCTGGTAGCATTTCAGGGTCAATATAAGGAGGGATGTGAATTTGACTACAACATATTACAAAATGAAATAGAACGTGTATTCAAAGTTCAGAATAATGTTGATATTGGTGAATTTTGCTTGGTGGAAGACTCGGATGGAAAATGGCACAGAGGAAAAGTTTTGGGAAAGAAAGAAAGAATCTGTGAGGTATTTCTTATAGACATTGGGCAAGTATTGATGGTCGATGAAATACATATCGCTTCTGCTTGTGGAGAATTGTTTCAGCTGCCCCCAAGGATAGTTTATGGAATTTTCGCAAACATACTTCCTCTTGGGGAAAAATGGAGTCCAAAAGCTATAAACTATTTTTCATCTCTAGTTGGATTACAGATTGCAGGTCGTGTGAAAGCTGTTTTACCAGATCAGCTGTTTATTCTGGAAGTGTCAAAGGTCATTAGTGATATTGTTGAACTGCGGTTAGGAAAACTTATCAATGGAGATTCGTTTTGTCTTATTGTTGAAGCATTAAAAGCTTTACCCCAAGAAATGTTTTGTAAGCAAATGCCACAATTGTTAAAACACAAGTATGCAGTCCAGGATTTATTTACATTTAACAATTCTGAGAAACCATCATATTTTCGTCCAGTTCCTGGTGACCTTTTGCCCTTTCTACCTGTTGGCAGTAAAGAAAATGTAAAAATAACAGTTGCAATAACGCCTAGTAAGTTTTACTGTCAGATACAGAAATGGCAGAAAGAACTAGAAGATTTGGCAGGAGCAATGCATTTGTACTATGAAGCTATGAGTGGAGAAAGTAATACGTCATTGGATAGCTTAGGATTACTTTGTGCTGCCAAAAGACAAAACGGACAGTGGCGTAGAGGAGTGATACAGCAGCTACTCCCTGACCATGTGGAAGTCTGGTTTATGGATTATGGCAATACTGAAGCTGTGCCATCTAGTTGTGTTTGGAAGCTTAAAGAAGAGTTCATGTCCTTACCAATGGTTTCATTTCCTTGTGCACTGTCTTGTTTTGAGAATCAGGATGAAGCAGTAATAAAACTCCAGCTGAAAGAATTTATACAGGCCTTGATTGAACAAACCTCTGTGTGTGTCTGCGTTGATTTATTTAATGCTAGTAAACACGTGTATTATGTTACATTGCAAAAACAAAACCCTGGAAAGGATACTAAGTACACAGAACAACTGAATGAGGCAGCTGCTTTGTATGTGTCTCCTGATGCAAAAATCACAAGGATTGATGTAAACTACAAAACATGTGATAAGAACCAAAGTTCGTTTAAGAATTCTACTGGAAATAAACTGACAAATTGCCTAACAGAATATGACGACTCTTTTTCAAGCCACTGCAAAAGAGTAGAAATGAAAGTTAATTCTACCTATGTTGGTTTTGTGGTTTATGTAATAAATCCATCAAACTTCTGGATTCAAACAAGTGAATATCGGAATGAATTTGAAGCTTTGATGGAAAAAATTGAAGATGTATATAACAAATGTGGATGTGATGACAAGGTCCTTAAAAACCCAGAACCTGGATTACTGTGCTGTGCTCGGTATAGCAAAGATATGTGCTATTATCGGGGTGTTGTCACTGAAGTACTTTGTGTCAGTGTTACTGTTTACTTTTTGGATTTTGGAAATACAGATACAGTACCCTGTTGTGATGTGAAAACATTACTTCCAGAGTTTTCTGATTTACCAGCTTTAGCCATGTGTTGTGCACTTGCATGCACATTGCCCACTGAGGATGTGTGGGTTAAAAAGGAAACTGATTTCTTCAAAGAAATTGTGTCTAACAAAGCAATTCTGCTTCATGTAGTTGGAAAGCAAAACAACAAGTATATTGTAAACGCACAGCATATGAATGGTTTGAAGGAGTGTAATGTTGCCATGTGTATGGTTCAGGCTGGATATGCTGAATACTGGGAGGAAAAAGCCGAATCTCTTCCAAATCTGGCAAAAAATTCCCAAGTCTTGAATCACCGCAAGCCTAAAAAAAGATGCAAATGCGCACAGGGCAACTGTAATAAACATAAAAATAAAGCATCAGGAAATAGGCAGATCTTTCAAGGTGAAAAATTAAGTGTGACTCCTGTGCTGAGAGAATCTGTTTTGCTGTCCTATTTTGGACGAGATGGTATTTCTCAGTGGCACCAATTAGTACCAGAGGAAAACATCTCTTATAAAGAATTTGTGTTTAAACCAGGAGCTGTCTTTGAGGTGGTATGTTCTTACGTTGATTCCCCAGCAAATTTTTCATGTCAGTTGCAAAGCAAATTGCCAGAGCTGAATAACTTGATGGAACAAATTCAGACTTACTATAAAGTACACACCAGTCCGTACAAATCTGGTCAGGCTGCCTGTGTTGTTAAATGTCCCAAAGATGGAAGGTGGTACAGAGGAACTGTTGTGCAGCATGTATCTGCAAATGAAGTTGAGGTGGTTTTTGTAGACTTTGGTAATCGTGAAAGAGTCTTACTTAAAGATATTCAGGCTATTCTTCCAGACTTCCTAGCCCTGGAAAGTCAAGCATTTAGATGTAGTCTTAGAAATGGACCCTTGGAGACTAGCATACTTCATTGGTCTGAAGAGATGTGTAAGCTTTTCAAAGACTTCATTTCCACTTCAAAAGGACCACTGATTTGTATCATTTGCGCTCTAATACTTGTAAGCTCAAACTGTTTGCATAATATTGTTGACTTAAAGACACCATTGGTTAGTGCAGAAGAATTTCTAAGAGAGCGAGGTCACATCACCCAGCCTGAATATATTGCACTGAGAAAACATGCATCTTTGAGTTCTCTGTACAGCTTTTGCTACTCATCTTTTAACATGAGAATTGGAAGTGAGGAAGAGGTTTATATAACTCATGTATATAGTCCTTTAAAGTTCTATTGTCAACTTAATCGAAACACTGAAACTATAGAAGCATTGATGAAGAAGGTTAGTGAAATAAGTAAAATGCCAAAGCAAGCAAAACATACTAACAATACACGATTATGCATAGCCAGATATTTTGAAGATGGTCTCTTTTATAGAGCTTTGGCTTTTCCTACGGAATCATCATCCTATTTATTAGTTAATTTTGTGGATTTTGGAAACGAGCATATGGTAGAGAGAGACCAGTTGATGCCTATTCCTGAGTGTGCCACTGACCTACTGTTAACACCTATGCAAGCTATTAAATGCTGTCTTTCAGATCTTAAGGAGACAGAAATTCCAATAAAAGTCAATAGATGGTTTGAGGAAAATTTCCTTGGTAAACTGTTGAAGGCTGTAATTATATCCAGAGAACCAGATGGCCAGATTGCTGTGGAGTTGTATGATGGACAGCTTCAAGTAAGTCAGAAAATTAGAGAAAAAATAATGGAAGAATTGGCACTTGTGAAAAATTATACAGAACAGTTTATTGGAAATTACAGAGTGCTACCCCACATAACAAGTTACCAAGAAACGAAAAAACTAAGCGTGGAAGATCCTGAAAGAAATAGTTTGAGAACTGAAGTGAAAAATCAAGTGGATGAGGGGTATTACCAGACAAATAGTAGGCAAAAATTTGAAGATGAAGAGCAGGTAATGTGTAGCAACCCCTTGCCATTGATGATTTATCAAGATAGTGAAGAACCAGCTGTTAGAAATAGTGTCAATGTTTTTCTGAAACAAGAGAAACCTGTAGATGAAGAGCCTACTTCTCACTCATTGTGTCAGCCTACTTTAAATATAAAGCACGTACTTGCAAGTGATCCCTTTGAATCTACTGAAAGATTAGATTGTACAGGTCAGCAGGAAAGGAGTGAAGAAGGTATAGCTAAATTAACCAGTCTTCCTCAACGTGATATTCAGGTGAATTCAGAAGCATCAGGGTATATTTCTCATGTAAATAGTCCGTTGAATTTCCATATTCATCTTGCAGAGGAAGAAAACCTTATAATTCAACTAGCAGAAGAGTTAAATGAAAGCATAGTGAATATAGGTCATAACCATGACTTAGGTGGGCTCGTGGTAGGGGATGTTGTTTTAGCAGAATATTCTACTGATTGTTTTTTTTATAGGGCAGTTATTAAAACTATGAAATCGGAAAGCTCCTTTGAGGTAGAGTTTATTGACTATGGTAATACAGCAGTTGTAAGCTCATCAAAGATCTACAGGATTGAGGCAAAGTTTTTAACACTGCCAAGGCTCAGTATTCCATGTTTTCTTAGCAGAGTAAAGAGTACTGCTGATGAAAGCTGGACAAATAAAAATATTTCCTTTTTTGTGAAAGAAGTTAATAGCAAGCCAGTCACTTGCAAGTTCTTGCAACAACTTGGAGAGCAGTGGGAAGTAGATATAATTTGTGATGGGAAGTCTATGTCTGATGTCCTGCTGCAGAAAAAACACAGAACAAGGTTGCAAAATACAGCAATGCATCATCCAGAAAACCCATCAAAACAAATTCTGATTGCAAATACTGATTCTCAGGACAGAAGATCGAGGAATAATTTAGGGGTTCAAAGTAAAGTTAAGGCTGTTGGGACAAAAAATGCTTCCAAAGCACAGTTGAAAGTTCCTCTTCAAGATATAAATCCTGGACAGGTAGAAACAGCAGAAATAATTAATGTTTCAGGGTGTGGAAGATTTCATGTGAAGCTGCTTAGAAATTTGCAGGTATTCAATGATTTAAATGTAATGCTTGTCAAAGAAGCAGAAAGAAATTGCTTGCTTGCAATGGATAATATTAAGGAAGGATTGGAATGCATGACAAAATCTAAAAGGAACTTAAAATGGTATCGATCAAAAGTGATAAAGAAATTTAGCAGAGAGAGGTTAATGCTTGTTTTTTTCATGGATTGTGGCAAGTCTGAGATGGTACCCTTAAATTATGCGAAGATGCTCAGTGATGAAATAAAAAGCATTCCTAAACAAGCTGTCCCTTGTAAATGGGTTTGGTGTAAAAATTCAAATAGACTTCCATTTGTCAGTTTACTAAATGTATTCCTAGATCATGAAGTAGGAATCTTATTTCTGAGATATTTGGAATCCTCTCGTCTATGGGAAGTAGAGATTTTAATAGGAGAAATTCTACTTTTGGAATATTTGAATCGACTCTTAATTCCTGGTAACATCATTCTTGGACCAGAACAATTCAGTAATACAGACTGTAAAGCATTTGCTACATCATTCAGGATAAATTCAGTTACGTGGATGTTACTGCAGAGTGGCAAAAGGTATCCTGGATTTGCAACTACAGTTACTGATCCTTCAAACTTCTGCATTCAGTTGGAAGGCTTATTTGAATATATGAAGAACCTGTCTCTGCTGCTTTCCGACCTTCCTGATAACCTGCCAGCTTTGCCGAAAGAACTTGTGGCTCCTGGTGCTGGCTGCTTAATCAAGATCAAGCTTGGACGAGAAATGCAGTGGAACAGAGCAGAAATTAGTGAAGTGTCAAGCCAGTCTGTTGTTCTCACCTTCATTGATTATGGCTTTCTGAAAAATATCCCCTACTCGGATATCCATAAACTTAAAGTTCTTCCGGAAAATCTGTCTTATTTACCACGCTTGGCATATTCTTGCTCTTTATATGATACTATTCCTGCCAAAGGAGAATGTTGGAGTGAGGAAGCTAAACTTCTGTTTCAGAAACTTCTTAGTAAACCAGGTCTGATATTCTGTTTTAGGCAGTATAGCTCTGGAATGAAATTGGAGGTTGATGTTCTGTACAAGCAGAATAACCTAGCATGTGTCTTGGTTGCTGCTGGCCATGCAGTCTATTCTAGGAACAGGTGCTGCCTTATTCCATTTGGCAAAATTAGATCAACCAAATTAAGTTTGCAACCTAGTCTTCTATGATTCCCTTTCTGAACCAATTTGAGTTACACCAAAGCTTTGCCTTGTTGACAGAAGTGAAATAAAGTAAAGCAAAAAAATTACCTGAAACATAGGAGTAAGTATTAGTTTCAAGTAAGGAGTGCGGTGAATGCTTAAATATTATTAACAAAGAAAATGAGTCCATGTAATTGCAGATGTTTGCAAAAGATGAATGTTAATGTGAAGAAGTTTTCTCCAACTTTGTGATGATAGGGAAAATAAAATTGACTCTCACAAGAGCAAGTCTGCTATCACTGCTTGAGAACTGAGATTCCGATGACCAAAATGTGAAGATGCTGTAAAAAGTTAATTGAATCATTAATATACTACAGTTGAAGTCTCTCTACCCTGTATCATAAAGATGAACTATAAATGCTGCTGTCTAATGGCTTGCCCCCCCCGAATTTCTTACTATGTTTAGGTCATTGTAGTTTTGGCAAACCCTTATCAAAATGCTTTCACAATTTAAACATACAATTACGTATATAACTTTATTTGCAATAACTGCTGATTCGTTGTAGTTTACCTTATTGTGTCCTGTTTAATATGCTCAGAAAACAAAGTTAACGAGTCACAGTCTTCTTGTTTCTAATTTCAGTGTCCCCTGAGAATCTCTTTAAATTCAGAAAATAATGTTTACTAGTAATAGGATAATCATAATACTCGGATCCTTGTTTATGGGAGAAACTTCCATTAAGTTGTTTTTGGATGGCTTTTTTGAGTAAAGGATGCATTTGACTTGCATTTTTCTTCTGATAGTATTACATTAGTGTAGCTTTGCTGAGTGTTTTCACCTGGGTGGTCTCTCCTCTCCATGCTCCTAATGCTTCTGTCAAAATAGAAATAAGTTTTCTCTGTACACCACTTAGTCTGTATGTACTAGAAGGAATGTCAATAATCTTGAAACATGCAGAGTATGTTTCCTCCTCTATAGGAGGAAGAAATTTTTAGGGAACTGAAACTGATGATACACTGTATTTCTGATTTCCTTCCCCTCTGCCCTACAACTTGAAATTATAAACTTGTCAGGTACTTCTCATTTCCTCCTGTTTTCTGTGCAGATAGGATCTAAATATATATATTGTGGCAATATTCAATTTGCGTTAAAACGTGAAAGTTTTATCTAGAAAACAGAATTTAAGTATTTTTAAGGGAGAGAACTTTGTCCAATACCTAAATAAGAGATGTGATAAGCTACAGGTGATTTTGGGGAGTTTATTGGTAAATTACAGTAAAATGGTAAAATCACATATTTATACAATATGCAAATATTTGGCACCTACCTTCCTACAGCTTGGTACAAGATGCCTGTTAATCTCGAAACGGGAAATATGTAAGTTAAAATTTTATAAATATTCATCAGAAATTGGAAGTGTTATGTTAATATACTGATCAAATAATGGGAAGGAGGTTGAATTTGCACTGATTTGTAAACACATGAGCTTTTCCTTTTTATATTATAACATAATTATTGCAGTTTTTTTTAGTTTAAATTATAAGATTAATTGCCATAGCCTCAGCCACTAGTTTTAACATATTACATGCCCTTGTGATAAAATATAAAGATTGTATTGTGCAGTCATTAATTGTGTTGGATGATAATCTTACTTTGTTGAGGCTAAATTGACTGTAGTGTTAAATAATACTGTAAGACAGTGACACTTCTACATGCAATTTATAGTAATTAATTAACTTACTAAGATCTGGATACCTTAGAAGCCCAGTCTATTTGTGTGTTAATGTATAGCTTATATATTTTAAATTGAATTTTTGCTAGTGTAAATAGACTGTACTTTTCGATTTACATACAAAAGCACTGCCTATCTAGTGTTAGACAATGGAGTCTAGAAACGACAGAAAATTAAAAAAAGATGAGCTTGTTGTATATTATTTTGATGTTCTCCAATTTGGAAATGCAGGATTTATTTTCAAGAATGCTTGTTTTGATTTTCACTGTGAGTGAGTCTCTAGCTTGGGATATTTGCTTCAGATATTCTGCTCAGATACCAAAACTGTGTAAAATAAGAGCTAGATATTTAAAATTAGTAGTATGCATAATCTGAAAATGCAGAGTACAGCTATTGCTGCCATAAATCTATGAACAATCACCGTGTTTAATTTATGAATTATTAAAAGCGGGTTATATTTTGGTTATATTTCGACTGTTACATGAAGCTACATATGTTAGACTGAATTTTACTTCTAATTTTATTTGCTTTATGTGCCCTAATGCCCCCTTCTAATTAAAATAGTATTTTTCCTCTAAGTAGAAAAGACTGTCATTGTAATTTAGTTTGGATACGCTTTTCTTAAGAGGAAATTGTCATGTATTTAAGATTATATTAGTTAAATGTGTTTTTCTCATTTGTTTGGGGGCATACTTGATTCTGAGCAAAAACTCAAAAGACGTGTGTGGTAAAATTTAATTATTTGAAAACTACTGCTTACCATTTGGTTATGTTTCCTAAATATCTCTGTTAATTGTGTGTTTGCTTATACCATACCATTGATTAATATGTGAAGGTGATGAAAAATCACTTGGATTTGTTTGGAATTAAAAATGTTCCAGTGTATGCTAATGAAGTCAGTATTCTGCTTTTTTTTTTTTTGTCATAAACAGTGAAATGCTGAGATTTTGTGTGTAGCATACGATGATTAACTCGTTCTGAATTTATTTTATATTTTTTTGTGATGTTTGTGGTTGGTGAACATGCTGGAGGAGAATAAAAATATGAAGCTATATCTGTGCTTTTTCTGTGGGGCAGTGCAGAGGCACAATCTCTGTGATCTAGGTTAACAGCTTTGGGGTGGTTTATATGTTCTATACTGAGTAGATGTTTATTTTTGAATGTTACAGAAATACCACAATCTCTTTACTCACTTGTACAACTTGTTAGCATGAATCTTGTCATGCTCAACCTTCATCTCTTCTATGCAGGTCAGATGTACTCTCACTGCACATTCCATGAACAGAGATGGAAAAGAGGTTATATACTTAGTCATGTACACAGGGCGCTGTGTCTGTGCTTGCAAAATGTACCTCACAGTCTTGTCAACAAATAGCAGCTCTCCTGATCTTGGGCAAGCAGGAACTCCTCAAAGAAACAGGAGAACTGTAGTTGCCATGTAGGATGAAGTGTGTGGTGGTGCAGTGAGAGGAGAGCTGCAGCTGTTACTGATGAGCATGAGGAGATTGAGACCCTCTGTTGCAGAGAAGTGTTTCTGGTGCCCCAGTGTGTGTTACTACATTGTGCCAATGTGCCAGTCACAGAGATCAGGGTAGTCAGAAATTTGGGGTGAAGATGGTGATACTCCCTGTCAGGTGCTTATATCATTTTTTACTGAGGTGACAAGAGCTTCACAAAAGCCTTGGAGAATCCTGTCTCATATGACTGCTGCTAACTGGCAGGCAACTAATTTTGTTTAAGTCTTTAGTGGAGATCTGAGAAGTATTGAAGTTCCTTCTCCTAACAAAACAGTGAACTTGAAAGTGTTATTAAAATGCAAATTAACCTTTAAACACAATGAACTGTATATATACCAGCTCAAATATATCCATAAAGATGGTGGAATTAGTGGTAAGAGTTAGGAGCAGCAAAACTGGAGGAGCAAAACTGAGGTCTGGATTTGGAGTCATGGTGCAAAACTTACCCAGTCATAGAGCTTATACAAGAAAGAACACCAGGAACTAGGGTGTGTGTGTGGGGCGGGGGGGGGGGGGGGGGG
>JAVCKT010015089.1:6898-18853 GCA_032273925.1 Rhynchotus rufescens
CCACACAGATCAAGGATCAAGAGTGGGGCTTAAGACAGGCAGCAACAAACAAAAGCACAAAAAACACTCTGAAATACAGGGTAATTTTTAAAATGGAATTTACCAGGTGTTTAGTTATTACCCTGAAAATAAGGCATGAACATTTTCATGACTCATACTTGTGCTTTTGTTAAAATTCTCTCTCTGTTTTATAGCTGTAATTTAAGGCATTTGCTTCATTCTGAGAAAAAGAAAACGAAGATGTTTGAAATAAATTACTGCTTGCAGAACTACAACACTGGCAAGTGGTAAATCTTGACTTTGAAATAGACTGGACCTAGATCTTGATTTTTGACCTAGATTGGTAATTTCTGCCTAGACTTCTCGCTTGTTATTTTAGTAACCCAGAAGTTAAATAGCAATTAAAAATATGAATAAATGGACAGGTAGTGTGATAAACTAGAATTATGAACAGAAGATAGGCAGTGAATTTTTTTTGCATCTTTACATTTAGGGAGTCCTTGCTAAATTAAGTGGTTGGGGTCTTCCAAGATTTTGCAATGGCTCCATTCCCTAGGGGAGTTTTGAGTAACCAATTTTTACCAAAAGTAGGAGAATTAAGGACACAGAACACCATACAGGATCAAATAGGTGATTGGTGCTTTTGCCACATCCTTTAACGATAGAAACAGCTCTAGCTCTACTGGTGTCTCCTGAGGAAATGACTCCTTTGGAGCATCGTTAGGTGATTTGTGTCAGATGTGGTCTAGGACAAAGGCAGTGCTTTGCAAACATTGAATATTGAATATTGCAGACATGAGCACACTGCTAGCAGTGGGGAATGTTTAGCATAGATTTACTTATCAAAAGAAAATGCTTTTTCTAGATGCTAGAAAAGTGATCAATCATCGGGCAATTCCTTTTGAACTTCTCCTCTTTCCTTCATAGTTAATTTCTTTCTTTTTCCCCACCACTTGCCAAAAGAGAGTTTGCTTTCCAAACAGGCAGTATACAGAAGAAAGGAAACTCTATCAGAAAGATAGGGGAAGAGCAAGAGTCAGGAAATGCCTTTTCAGAGGCAAAGCTTCAGGTGAGTTACAAAATGACTCTATCAATTTATACAGGTATTTACTGGTGGAGAAGATACCTAATAATGGGCTTTCAATCTTGTTGACAAAATCTCGAGCAAGATTGAATGGCTGAAAGTTGCAGCTAGACAAATTCAGCCTTGAAACAAGATGTAATTTTCTGGCAGACAGAGTAATTAAACACTGCAAAAGATTATCACTGAAGGTGGAGGTCTCACTGTTGGCTGGTGGTTTTGAGATGATAGCAAATACCTTCTTAAATGACGTGGCTTAATTCAACCTCAGAAGCAAACTATGCTACTCATCTGCTCACTGCCTGGCTGTACTCAAAACATATTAAGACAACGATTAGGTTCTTATCTCACACATCATATCAGCAAGATAGAAGGATTCTCTCTCTCTCTCTCTCTCTCTTTCTCATGGACCATTGGCCAGACGGAGATATTTTGGGAGTTGGGGATTTGCCCTTTTTTTTGTTGTTATTTTGTTTTTTTTTTATTTTCCAGAATTACTGACATCATAACTGGCAAGAAGACACCAAATTTTGAACAGAAGAAAAATGTTCCTACATACTTCATTAGCATTTCTAGCTTACTTTCATGGAATAATACAGATTGGCAGTTTTAAAACTGGAGAGTTTTTTTCAGGTCAAATTGGCAAGAAACTGGTTGAAAGACAGAAGAAGGTATTAGTTTCACTAATTGTGATTAATTAGGCATGTCCAATTTAATAAATTCTCCATCATCGTCGGGCCTTCACACATACTTGGCACCAAAGTTCTTTGCATACTCTGCCTGTAGCATGCAACTGTTATCCCTGAAGATGTAAGTGCTTTAATCTAATGAAAATCAGCATCCTGAAAATGCATATGTATTGGATGAAAATGAATAAACTGTGTTCCACAGGAGGTCAGACTTGATGATCTTATGTTTTCTTCTCATTTAAGAGGAAACCATCCTAGGGAAACAAGGTTTAATCCTGTTTTCATTGATCACACTATGAGTTTTGATACTAATGCCAGCAAAACTCCTATAAATTCCAAGCTAATATGAAGACAGGTTTCAAAGAGGTCAACTAAGTTTCCTAACGTCTGTGAGCTTCAGACCTCATTGAAAGTTCAAGCAGTTTAAAGTACAGCAGTCCACTGGGTTACACAAAGCTTGCTGAATGAAACTGGAGTTTTTATTCAAAAATAAGTTGTGTGAGGTTAATTATTACATATTGATTACCTATGCTAGGTGTCCCTTATCAATGTTTCGGCAATATGGGAACTCGCTCCTTATGAAATATCCAAAATTCTGGTATCATGGTACTTTCTCCAGAATGATCCCACAAATTTCTCCATCCTGGGATGCATAATGAAAGTACAGAATACGGAACTAAATTACAGTGGAATTACAGCATATGGGATTTATATCCAAAGTCCCATTATTCATCTTATGCTCTTGCTTTTTCTCAGACCAGCATCACTGAGAAGTTTCCAGGTGACAGAAAGCTCTTTCAAAGGATATACAGAGTTCACTGCGGAGCTTTAGTGACTGCACCCCACTGAGACAACATATTGATTTGGGCTTAGTGAACCCAATACATGTAACTTGAAGACATGGTTGATTTCCCCCTAAGGAGGACACTACTAATATAGGCCAACTGAGTTATATATGGAAAAGGCCTGTTTCTTTCCATTGCCTGGGTTGACTAGATCCACTCTGTCTGTCTCCTCCCTAAACATCTAGCTTATAACGAGATGAATCTCATCACTATGAAGAGGAAGGTTTCAATTCCCAGCAGATGCCATCATGTTGGCTGCTCTTTCTTCATCATGGGCACCGTGAAGACGTGTGGCAGAAAAATATGGGGTGAAGAAAGATCCATGCTTCCATAGAAACTTAAAAGACAAGGACTACCTGCTGCTTTTTACCTTCCACAGGCCTGGCACTGAGCCAGCACAGAGCTGTCACTGAACTCCAAGCCTTTAGCTAACTT
This sequence comes from Rhynchotus rufescens, assembly GCA_032273925.1. Lineage (NCBI taxonomy): Eukaryota > Metazoa > Chordata > Aves > Tinamiformes > Tinamidae > Rhynchotus > Rhynchotus rufescens. Next base: position 9,949 of record JAVCKT010015089.1, read on the forward strand.
GATGGGGAACATTAGAAAGACCAGAGAGGTTATGTTTTGAAAAGCTCCCAGCAGTCTCCAAAAGGTGAGCCCAAATGGGATAGATTTCTGCCTGGGAAGCTAGAGGGAGGCCCAGGGATAGATTAAAAAGGACTCACCATATCCCTGATCACACTAATAACAAGAGCTGCCTGTCTCAGGGTTTGCTAACAGAGTGTTCCCAGTGCCCTTGACCTGAATCTCACTTTACTTTTGACATTTCCTGAGCAGCTGGCATTAAACAGTAGGTTTCTGTACGGGATACTCTCTTTTATCCTTTGTTGATTCTCATCAACTTCATCGCGCTATACAATGTTTCTGGATTAATGTAAACACTATGAAGATTATTGACCGTATAGACTAGTTGAAGGTAGTTCAACATTATTTTTAATTATAGGAGGATCTCTCAAAGCAGTCTTTTAAAACTTTTATTATTATATTAAAAAGGCAATGCTTTTTCATTTATACCTTTCTTAATACAAAAGAAACTCCTAGGAGCTTTTTTATTTCCAAATAAAATGATAAAAGCCTTTTGTTTACAAAATGGAAACTTCTGCAAAAATATCAACATTACAAGATGGGAAAAGAAGAAAAATAAAATGACTTCTGTATTTTCAGGGGAAACATTTTTATTTTTCAATCAGATGCTGTACATATATAAAAAGAAACATAAAAAATTATTTTCTCTCCTTCTTTTCTCTAAACCACTCGTGCATTCTGAAGATTGCCTCACATGCTGCCCTGGTCACACACCAATTTCCCTCTCATCATGCACCATAAAGACTCCCTGCCTCACTTGGATCTTTCTTTAAAGGCCACGTGAAAGCTTCCCGCATCACTCTGCTCCCTGCTGATGACTCCAGACTTTCTTATAAGCACTTGGACTGTCTGTCCATGTATGTTTTATCCATTGGAGTAAGTTTGTGGAATCTTGGACTCAACACTGCTGGGTCATGGAGAGCCATGGAGAAATATTGGGGACAACTCATAGCACTGGAAATATATATGTGTTTAAATTACATTAAGCCATTTGCAGCCTCTTTGCTGAGTATTTAAGCTACTTCAGATCTCAAAGGTATGGAAACAATCATTTTCCTATGGGAACAATCATTTTCCTACGGGTCAGGCCTACAGTTTTACATACAAAAAAATAAAGAAGTTCTTCATACAAAAAGTTTAAAACACAATTATTTGGTTTACAAAAACATGATCTACATTTCGAAGAAACTGCTTTTTTTATTATTATTATTTCAATGTATGTTGCACAGAACCACTGCCATAAAAAAGTCAAATTTAATACATCCATATATACAAACAATACTGTGTTTCCAGCGAACTGCATCTCTCAGACATTTCTGTGCTTTAAGCATCATTGGGTCTCTAATGACACATATATAGCCTAGTTTTTTTTTTTAATGGAGTTTGATGAATGCACTGTCACAAAAGGGTGGCACAGGCAATACAGTTTTGCCTTAACCATTTTCATCAATATAAAACATTTCAATACTAAGAAATAACAAAACATAAAGGCCATTGCAGCTGAAGCTCTCAGTGACTGCCGGATGGCCAGAGAGGAGCCCGAGCGTTTGCACCATCCATACCCAGGGTCTCGCAGACTTTCTAGGCTTATTGTATTTTTAGTCTTCTTTAATTTTTCTACAACAGAGCAGTTTGTTTAGTAATCCTAGAGATGAGGTATAAGGTACTGCTCTGCTGAGATAATTCCTACTATAGTAGGAAAATACTAAAACTCAGCGCAAGCACAAGAGAAGTCTCTATTCGGGCACTAGTATGGATTAAGTGAGGAAAATACAATAATTTCTGCAGCATAATGTCCACCGTTCTTCTTCATAAATGCAGATGAGGGAAATTAAGTGTTTATTTTCCCACTACCAGCGTGTGGAGTCTCAGATGCTTTGTTTGCGCTGGATGCTCAAGATGGGGCGTCATATGTGGCTAAAACCCATACGTGTTTGGGTTTTCACTTGTGTGAAGTGGACATTTTATCCACAAAGCCGGCACTCTTCAGCCAAAGGCTGTTGAAAGCCCTGATGAAGGGGGCCCAAATGGAGCAGAGAAGGGGCCCTGGGGCACCTCTAGGCAAAGATGTCCTTGAGGAAGCAAGAAAAGCCGTCTTAGCCGGCCTGCCTGCTAGGTTCGTCCAGCCTCATCACGCTCCAAGGGGACAATTTCCTCTCCAACTGTTAGAAAATGACTGCTTCTGGTGTTTGTACCCTATTTTGTCTCCAAACCGAAGGGAGGGTGGCGGAATAATACCCCAAAGGGTCACAGAGTTCAGTGAAAATCCTACAAGCTTTTTCCTCAACAAATAACAGATAGTGACCTCTGGCCCTATCTTTGCATAAGAATTAACATCAGTATTCAGGAGTCACCGCTGTGACTGGGGACTACGCAAATGCCAGATTCTGATTTAAAACTCAGATTTTTTTTTTCATATACTTTTTTTAAAAAAAAAAATAAAGAACCCAGAAGAAAAGGGGGGCCACGCAGCTCATCTGCATTACAGATCAGGCCTCTTTGAGCAAATCAACCATCCATAATTCATTACATGTTTCCTGCAGGGCCTGCAGACAGCCCAGGCCCTAGCAACACAGTCATAGCAACAGCAGCCCGCCCCGCCCCAGCCAATCGCGCGCCGGCTTTCTCACGCCCCCCGCCGCTCAGCCAATGAGAAGGGGCGGCAGAGCCGGCGGGGCCGCCTGGCGGCGGGCAGCGCCGCGAGGCGCGCGGGCGGCCCCGCTAACGGCTCGTGGCGCGGCGGGGGGCGGAGGGGGGGGGGGGCGGGAGGTTTTGGGGGGAAATAGGGTAATCCTGCGGGTGTGCCCAGCCAAACCTTAACGAGGTGGTTGGAGTGAGTGGGAAGCATATTCATGCTGAACGATGCAGTGGCCTTTTTTTTTTTGGTGATCCATGGGAGGTGCAGTAATGATTTTTTTTCTCACAGTAAACATGAGCTTACATTTGAAAACACTCTTTTATCTTGATTTTTTTTTTTTCCTGAAGAAAAAAGGCTGGTTTTATGCCTCACCCAGCACCTATGGAAATGCCTTTTATTTTCCCTAATAAAATACAAGACGCATAACTGCAAATAGTTTCATAATTCCAAAAAGAGCATGACTTTGGCCTGCCTGAAGCAGAAATAAGCTGCTACAACTCACTGCAGTACTCAACTGAGAGATCTCCTTTAAAAAGGATCTGCTTGTACTATGCTTATTTATTTATTTATTTTCCTAAGTTGCATGGTCCATCTGTAATTGCTATTTTGTCACTTCACCCCTTAACGCTAATAGCTTGTCCAGCCTCCCGTGACACACACATTGTTTTGAGATGACATTCGAGGGAACAAAGCGAGTCAGGAAACAGAATAGTTACCAAAAAAATGGAAACGTGCTATAGTGGAATCTCTATTTTGAGAGGAAAACCCAAAAGGAAAGGAATCGTCCCACATGTGATTCTTTTGTGAAGTTTTAATTACTGGTATAAGGTTATCATCCTGTTACCTGCACAAAAATGGTGTAATTTCCTTTCTTTGCGTTGCAGGGGAGAAAAGGGGTTGGGCTTTGTTGAGTTTAAACAGGAATATTATAGCCAGAAAAGCTCATGGATGCTAAAAACTATGGGATGGTGGCTTATTGCCTCCATCATGTTTTATAAAACAACCATTTTTCTCAGAACTGGCCTGAAGTAAATACATGTTTTCAGCCTACCTATATTTAACCTCAATTAAAAAAAAAAAAAAAAAAGAAAAGAAAGAAATACTGTGATTTCATGTACATGGAGATACAGAAGTTTATAAATCTTTGTATAAAACTATGTTTTTTATCATTTATCTTTGGAGAAAATGATAGGCAGTCATTTATCTGAACCTAAACATTACACTTAGAGCCAAGATACTCTAGGTTATCTAAGTAAACGTTTCATCCCTCAACCTAAAAGTCTATCCCAAATTTCACTTTAATGCGTATGTTGCTCAGATAGTGGAAGCTGAGATTGGAAGATTTGCTAGGACTGCTTTAAAGTACATTTTGGGACCCAGTGCCCTATATTGAACTTTAACAGGTGATGCATAAATCAAGCAAAGCCATGAAGGCTGTCAAAGGAAAACTGAGAAAATACATCCCAATCTTCCCTTGTATATTTAATAAAATGTTGCCAGTGACCTGCTTTGTGCGGGCAATGTCTTCTGAGATTGCACAGATGAAAAAATGCTGTATCACAGGCTTGTGGGACGTGAGAAATGGCTAGATTTCTGCTTTAATCAATCACTTCTTTGAACAAATTAATAGGAGTAATTACAATGTTTTGTGTTTAAAAGCGGTTCTTTTCCCCATGTTTGAAGAAAAGCCACGTAAGATTTTTACAGCAGCGTTTTGCAGCTGTTAACCCTGAAATCAAAAGGTTCATCTTGCCTCACAAAAACAGAATAAAACTAAACAACAATTAGTTACATGGCAACTGAAGACATGAGCAGTGGCTGTAAATTAAAAAATTACGTCTTATTTCCTTGGCAAGCAGGACCTGTGCAGCAATTTCATATTTTGATTAGACACAAAAGACTTGAAAATCAGCCTATGACTGTTCATTAAAATCATTTAATGAACCCTGTGTCTGCTTGGTTAAAAATGAGAAATTGCTTTCCAGGATGGTTAAGTTGTCCCATACCTTTATCCTTAACTTTTGACAGATTCAATGCGGAGCTGGAGGCAAGCTCACGCTGAAAGGCGCAGGGCTCCCTAATGAGCTGTTACAATCATACAACTTAAGCTAATGAATTTCTTATCCTCTTATGCGGATAAAAGTTTCTGGTAGAAGTCAAAAGATCTCCACATTTTAAGTGGATTTGCACTTTGCTTTTGGGGAGAGAGGGGAGGAAAGGGTACTACAATGACTGAGATTCATTGTATTATTCTTAACAAGCAGCGCTGTGTGGCTGTAACTTAATGAAATCATCGTAATTAATAAGGAGTCCTCGCATGCTCGGTTCGGACCGTAGCGTGTGCTCCAAGGCAGAGTCCTGGTTCCACTGGCACGGATGGAAACGGGAATTGATTCAAGCGAGTCCATTTGTGGGAGTGGATCCTGGTCCCACTTATATTGTTGAGGAGATGGGAGCGGGCAGGAGGGTCTGTGCCCAGGACCAGAGCAGTGCTTGTGTGTAGCTCAACACCAAGTATGAACGAGTATGAATAATATTGCCTTTTTATTGCAAAGGCTAAATCTCTGTTTGCAGAGGGGATCCCCTAGAGCATTGATGAACAGCATCTGTCCCCAAGTCTGCTCTGGGGATACCCTCTCTGTGTCACCAAAACCTGCAGGTACCTCCAAATCCATTCTTCACCATTTCACTCCCATGTGGATTTTCAGGGCTCTGCTTGACCAGCTCCACCGTGTCCCAGGAGCCTCCCTGCAAAACCCTCAAATCAGCCACCTGGGAGCTGCCCTTTTGTTCTCGCCTCTTCCCAGAGGGGCCCAGGTAGCGGCCTGCGAGTTCCCTTCCACACAAAGACGGAGCCAGGGGAAGAAGAAAAGGACTAATCTCCCTGCTCCCATGCAAGGGGGGAAGAAAGAGCAGGAGGGGAGTGTGTGTGTGCGCAGCGAGCGCGGCGCCGGGGCACGGAGGTGACCTCGGCTGCCCGGCCGCCACAAAAGGGACCGTGGCTTTGACACAGCCCCTCTGCTCCCCCTCGCTTGGGACGCATTCAGGGGAAGTGACCCCTGCTGCCCCTCTGCTGCGGGGGACCTTGTGAAATAACTGTTGCCCCTCTCTTCCTTCCTTCCCCGGACAGGTCAAGGGAATTAACTGCGAGGAATCTCCCTGCTTTTCTCCCTTCATCATTAGGAAAACAAGAAAAAAATAACTTTTTTTCTTTAAAGGGAAGGGCAAAATATTTAGGAGTGTTAATCATTAATTCCTTCAGTCTTGGGAAACACAGAGGGATTCCAAAGTGGGTCTGAGATGTTCATGGATGCAGTGGGCTCAGGGAGGGACTGCATGGATCTGTCTGGGTTTGTTTTCCAGGGTGACTCGTGCAATGAGCCCAAGGTTCCCAAGGCCCAGGAGCAGATGCTGCTGCATCAACCCTACCCCCCAGAGGCATCTGATACATTCCCAGCGATGCCCAGGCCTCTTAGATGTGCAGACAGAAGGTTGTGAGGACTGTGGGATGGGCACAGATGATTTGGGCAGCTGAAGAGGAAGCAGGAGGAGGTTTCCTCTCAACAAGCTCTGCCCATCTCTGTTGACGTTCACGACGTCCCTACCCTAGAACGCAAGGTCGGGTCTGGGTGGGTTTGAGCTTCAAGGCAAACGCTTCAGCACAGCCCAGATCGGCATCGCTGGGGTTGAGTGAACGGACTCAGCCTCTCCCCTCCCTTGTGAAAGGAGTTTTGAACGTCTCTCAGATCCCCTTGGGGTGGTTGGGGAGGGAGGGAATGACCTTTGGATTCTCCCTCCAGGGGGAACCTGAGAAAATGACCTTTTGGTCCTTCGCTCTGCAGGGCCTCCAGAGAGGTCGGGGGGGATGACTCTTGGGCCAAGCTCTTGCTCTGCAGGGGCCAGGGGAAAAAAGAAGCATGTGTGATCACGGGAATTTCTGGCCTCCTCTGAAAAGGGGGCATGTTTACTCACAGCCCCTGGAAGAAAGATAACCTGCCAGTGAGAAATGAGCAAATCCATTTAAAGCAAGAACGAACCTCTACTCGGTGACCTAGAAATCAAGGCAGCAAAGTAAAAGCTAATAAATAAATAAATAAGTAAATAAAATAATCAGGGATGTCGCGCAAAATCAAGGGGTGCCTTCTGAAGAGGTGTAATCAAGGCTTTAAGCCAGCGGTTATAATGATTTTGATTAAAGAAAGCCGTGCAGAAGTAATCTATTTTATTTTTAAATGGCCTGATTTTCCCTCAGTGCTCTCTTGGAGGCCGAACCTAGAACAACTTGAAGGAGGACATGAAACGTTCGGTGAAAAACAGCAGGCAAAAAGGTGTGCGCGGAAAAAATCTAACATTTTCTCGTGCGTTTTGATAGCAAATATTAGAACTCACTGCAAAAAAAAAAAAAAAAAAAAAAGATGCGTTAATAAAATAAAAACATGAAAGACTTTCAAGATCCTGGCTATTGAAGCCATGCAGGTCTGCATTTCTTCCACAAAAGCTATAGGATAATTCTAGGAGCAGTTGTCGCACTGGACCAGGGATGGAGCTCACCACATGCTGCGTATATAGAAGTGTGAGGCTTTATATTTCTCCTGTGTGCTCTTCCCGAGCTAAACACTGAAAACACACGTTTCCTTCCTTCAACCATCATCGCCTTTATGCCCAGTACTGCACTTGGCTCTATTGGAGCTGAAAGCTTCCTTAAATCTGGAAGCCTGTTGCTGCACTTAGTCCAACATACTGTCTTTGCTTGATAAATAAGGACTAATAGCAAAAAAAAAAAACCTCCAAAGAACACAGACAGGGTAGGAGGGGAGGGAGGTTCCCATTTTCTTTCTGAAGAAGGTCGGGTGTTTATTCAAGTCTATCCAAAGCTTTTGAGCATGGCCTGTGCTGGAAATCACATGAGAACAGTATTTTTTGGAGAAAGGAAGGGCTTTTCCGTCTCCCTGAAGCACTTTGCAGCTTTTAGATCTTGACAGTGCAGAAAGTTACTGACATTCCAGTTTCAGACACAGACCCCATTCCCAAAGAAGGTGCTTGAATGAAGTGAGCCGAGTTCTGGCAGTGACCTCGCCGTGGCAGCAGGAATAAAATGTTTTATTTCCCTCCTCTGCCCGGCACCAGGTTCTTCCGAAGCAACGGCCTGCTGCAAGTGGGGGTGACGGTGCCTTTTCCTGGGGTTTTGCTGGCGAACATACATTTTAACCATGACATATTTACTCAAGAGAACTATGAAACATTATTACAGACCTTTTTGAAGTTAATTAAAATAACCAAGCTGCATTAAATATCATAGCATGGGAAAGTCAAAACTATTAAGTGAGCAGCCTTGGTTTGGCAAGTTGGGCGTTTCAGTGGATCCAGTGACTACTGAAAATGGGGTTTTCGTGTTCACTTGGAGACAGCCTCACGCTTGCCCTGAAGATGCCCCTGGCAGAGCTGTTGCAGGATAAAGCCCCGTTTGCCCTCACTTTCCTTTTGATACTGGAAGCTTCAGGCTGCATCTTCCCGGTTCAGCTTCACATAAGATGAAATATTCACAGAAAGAGGTGTATTTTCATCAAAACCTATTGTGTAATGTAGCTTATTTAAGTGAGTGGCAGCAGGACACATACAATACGGCACAGCTTTTCAAAACAGGGCATCTTAACAGCAGTTATGCAGCTGCTACCCTCTTTGCAAAGGTCAGCAACAGCATCGGCGAAGATTTGCAGCCACGGCTTCCCGGAGCTGGAAAAATATGGGAATCCGGAGAGATTTGCAAAGTAAGATTTGGGGAATTTGGGAAATGATCTTGGGCCACGCTGAATGGGGAAAAGCTCCCTATGTCCTGCCTCGTAATTAACATTTGATTTCTAAAAGCAGGGCAGTCCTGTGTGTTCTTTTCAGGAGCAGCATGGGTGCCACATTCCTGGGAATTCAGTCTGAGCCGCATGCTTCAAAGACTGAACTTAGCCATTCACAGCAGAGCTGCTTTTAAATAAGGTGGCACGAAAGGCCTGGAGGAGCAAGGAAAGGATGCAGATAGATTCCTCAGCTGCTAAAAACACATCATTAAAATGTCATTCGCTGCCTTGGCTTCTGTGATCCAGAGGAAAAAAATAAACCACCAAAAAATTTTAGTAGTCTAAAATCACAGAATCACAGAATGGTTGAGGTTGGAAGGGACCTCTAGAGATCATCTAGTCCAACCCCCTGCTCCAGCAG
>JAVCKT010015094.1:0-10707 GCA_032273925.1 Rhynchotus rufescens
TTCGTGCCGTGGCACGAGTCGCTGCCCGACACTCCCAGCAAGGGCGAAGCCCCGCGCGGGGCTCTGCTGGGAAGTCGCTCGCACGGCTTTTTAGTTTGCAGTGTGTGTAGAAAGAAATGCCTCAGTATTTAATCTACTGCCACTATAAGTAATGCCTCCTGTCACAGGTACCTCGCTGTGTAGGTAAATGTATCTCCTGTGTGCTTCCAGCTTAGCTTAAAATAATATTTTTTCCTTTATAAATACTAAAAATAATTTTTCCATATAACTGTACCCTGAAACTGGGCCCATATGTGGGAGGAGGCTCTGTGAGATGTGCCGGGTCCTGTGCAGCCCGATGCGGTGCTCACCTAGCCAAGGACCGAATTTACCCCATGGTTTTGAGGCTGGAGGCGAATTGCAAATCGGTGACAAGCAAATTTAACTGCAAAAGGAGAAGTAAATCATAGGTAGCATCTCTCCCTGGGGACATGTGCTATATACACACTACGATGCTTCCAGCTGAGAAAGCCCTCCTCAGTGTGCCTCTTTAATCAAAGGCAAGCAGAGCTTAATACCAATACTTTAGTAGCGTGCACCCCCATTCTGCTCAATCGTAGAAAAGCTCCTTTTTCCTGTTTTAAATTCAGAGCTTCAGTTCCCTTGATGCAAGAGGTTAAATACTTCAAATCACATCAGTGCCCTGAGCTTGTGAAGGGCCAGCTCGTTGGTGATGACTGCAAGTGGAAACATTAGGAATGCAAATTATCAGCCAAGTGACAACTGTTAAGCTGTATTAAATAATATGTTGCTTCTGCTTAGCAGATATACAGATAGAAATCATGCTACTGTGAAATTTTGTGGGGGGAACAGAGTTCAAAGTACAGGGAAAGCATTTGTTCTCTTGTCTGCTCACTTGCTGTTTTCAAAACAAGTATCACCTCAAGAAATCTGCAGCTGAGATCTGTCACCAGGCAGTGTTCTTACTAATAAATACAGGATGTTGATGAATAAAGAAAAATACTAAAAGGAGCTTTGATTCAAGAGTCGACGAATTATATAATACCAGCTTTACCTTGCTAGACCAGTTCAGTAGTCTCTATGAGTCACAGGTGGTGCATACAGGATTTAAAGGCAAAGGCTCCTGGCTGCCGGCTGTTTGCTCATGTCATAAACTACCAGTGGGATAGAGCTTGTCTAAATAGCTCTGTATGTCACACTGATTTCACCTCTTCCTTCCACCAGGAAAAAGAGATCCCAAACTGTATGGAAATCCTTTTACTTCAGCTGTGCAAAGAGAGTTCATTACAAAGTCAACATCCAACAGTAAAGGAAAAGCTCTTCGCACAGTTTCTTTTGCTGGTTTTAATGGCCTCATATTCTGCTTTTAAGTCTTCAGCCGTCAATGTGAAAACCTGATGGTGACCTCAAATCCAAAATGTACCAACCAAACTGTGGTGTCTTCTTGCTCCTGCCTCGGCAATTTATTGCTGCTGGAGGTCAAGGAGTTAAACACCACAGCTAGATTTAAAAATTAGCTGGATGATTTTATGACACCTCTCATCCCCTTCTGGCATCACACAATTCAGCAAGTGAATTATGGTTTAGTTGTTACGTAGCATTTTACTACTGTCTCCAGTGAGATCAGGATCAAACCTTCTCGTTTTCTGAATCACAGGGGTAATGTTATACCTCTGCCCGAGTGTGCCTGCTGCACTCGATGCACTGCTGAACCAGTCTGCTGTGGTAAATCCTGTGTTCCTGCTGCACCAGAGTGGTTTGTGTAACCATCAGGGCTGTCCGACGTCACTGTGCCAAAGCTGGTGAAGGTGTTGGTGCCAGCAAGTAACACTGGAGCCTCTCACTGAAACCGTATTTTCCTATAATATCTGACACATTTGTGGACTATGTGTATGCTATTGATGGATATAATAAACTGTAGGCAGCCTGCAGACAGAAACCAAACCAAATGTAAAAATCATAATAGCAACTGTGATATAATTTGATTGAAAAAATATTTTTTTAAAAACACAGACCCAGGTGTAGGTATTAACCTTGTAGTATGGGAATGAGACACAACACTATGGATAAAAATCAGAAACCTCTCACTTATTTCCAGAGCTTTTAAATAATTGAGACTGTCATGAGAGTCCCTTGCACTTTGGTGTGGAAATTAGTGAGGCACAATTACTGTTTATATTGTGATAATGTATATATAGCAACTTCTGTTTGCTCCTGCTGTAAAATCTCTATACTCCTAACATGGAGATTCTTTGGTGAATTATTTCTAAAGAGCAAGCCAACATGGGGCACATAATGTTCCTTCTGTGGCCATTCTCTCTGCCACGTGCAGCCAGTCTTCCAGAGAGACATGCTTGTGTTCTGGTGCCATCCCTGGCTGTTCGGGGCGCTTCCTGGGGGATTGCTCCCCCAGAGTGCCACAATCCCAGCTCTGTTTTGCCCTACTTCGTCCTTCATGCAGGGAGACGTTTTTTCCTTGCCATTGAATCCCGAGCTCTGTGAGATAAAGCATAAAGTAGCGCTTTGGGAGCAGCATCTGGAATTCATCTGTGTAAAGAGTGAACGTGGACTTGTAGAAGATAGCGTTTGTAAAATGATTACCCTCCCTCTAGATTTAATAAAGTTTTACAGACTCAACTTAATGCAGCGCTGAAACAACCTGTTGTATTTATAACATGGAGCAGCAACTAATGACAGTCTCTTTTATTTGCTGCTTTTCATTTTCTTTACCTCGAAGTACCTTTCAAAGGAGGTAAATATCATTATCTGTAATTTATGAAAGGCAGAACTGACAGAGAAGTAAGACCCACCATCTTCCAACTTTTTCATGAAGCTCTTACAGACTTTCTAAAACAGAGTTCACAAGCACAAGCTAAGCAAGCAACATAAAACATATCTCAATGTGGGGATGGTTGGCAACTATAATACACAACTGTCTTGAATTTCTAAAGCAGCTAATAAGGTGCCACATGTGACATGGGCTTGCTGCGCTGCGAGTCACAAAATAAGAGAGAGGCCTCTGATATTAAAAATATTTTTCCATTCTTGTGCAGAGTAATGCTGAAGCAGGAAACCTGCTCCGCCATGAAACACAGCTCGACGCCGAATGCTATGAGAGCACAGAGGAACAGCTCCACTCTACAGACGCCGAGGTGACACTTTTTGAATTGTAAGTAGCTTATTTAGACAATAGCAAACATATATTTGAAAGAGCCTCTAGGGAATGGTTGTCTTGCTTGCTTGTGAATTGCAGTCTCCCCTTAATAGCGCCAGGGTTTACAGCAGCCCCACTTTATGCAAGTCCTGGCATTCAGGTAATGTGACTTTGACTACATTGACAACCATCATTTGGAGGAAGTCTGATAGGATTAAGGAAATCGCTTTGCTGTCCTTGTCCTGTGACTTAGCACTAGAATAATGTGATAAACTACATTGCCTGAACCAAACTAGTAGCAAAATTGGAATGATACCACCAGTATTTCCTGCCGCAAAACACTTGTGATGAACCCGCCTTGTATTTGTTATGCAGAAATCCTAATGTTAAATATTGCTCTTGCATTTCAGTTGGTTAATACAGATGTCTTTAATACTGCCATGTGGCAATTTATGAGCATGGAGAACTATCTTTATCGTCTGCTCCAGGGATACAGTGTGTGCTCAGCTGTGCAAGCTTCCCAAAGCACTTTTGCCAGTGCACCTTCACCCTGATTTGAAACTTCCTTGTTATTCTCGTCTTAGGCTTTTCTTGATGAGAGATGGCAAGTTGTGCCAAATTGCATAGCAGTTTCCGCATCAGTAAGAGTATTGTAAAAATTAAGACGCTGTCATTTTCTAATTGTGACAAATAATTTCCAAAAAAAAAAAAAAAGAAAAGAAAAGAAATCTGGGCTGAGCTTCGTTCCCAGAACACAGATGAGCGTATTTACAAAATGGCACTACTGTCTGGCACAGGGAGGCTGTCAGGTTGGGTCGCTGTTCAGACCTAAATGCCTTCAGCACAATTATGAATAGAAACACAGCCCTGGACGGGAAAAGAAGGCCCAAAAGCCATACATATGACAGAGGAATTGTTGTTTTTGCTGTGAGGAACATGGGCCTCGAAAAGGCATCCTGCGTCATTGTGCCCAGTCCCCTGCTGTCTCCAGCAACCACAACACATAATCCCTTTCATAAATTTATCAAGTCCCATCTTAAGGCGAGTTAGGTTTCTTGCCCCCAATGGGAAGGCTGTTCCCAAACCTTGCTGTGCTGAGGGTTAGAAATATTCTTCTAATTTCCAGCTCCCATTTATTCATGGCCAACGCAGACCCATTTGTTCTTGTGCCAACATTGTTCTGTAGCTTAAATAGCTTCTCTCCCGCTCTTGTGTTTACCACCCCGATGCACTGACAGGGAGCAGCGTGTCCCCTCGGCCTGTCGCCGCCGTGCCCGCCTGCTCCGTGGCGAGCTGCCGGCCCGAGCCACAAGGCACGGGCTGCTCTTCCCAGGGCCACGGCTACACCCAGGAGCAGCCGCCGGCCACGCTGGTCCGGGCGGGCAAGGTCCGTCACGGGCTGTCAGGCCAGCGGCGGAGCTCTCCGGAGCAGCGTCCCGGGGAAAACAGAAGTGCCAAGGCCTCATGGACCCGTCACAACATGCACAGCAGCACATGAGGCCGGTTTAATGCGTTTTCCCCCAATTAGCCCTTCCTGCTGCGGAGCGTGGAAGAGCAAAAGCTCCTAATTATGCAACAGGCCTCCTGGTCCACGGTGGCTAGGCAGGGAAAATTGTCATCGTCACTGGGGCTAAACATAGAGGTTTTGGACAATGTCAGCGTGCTTATGGGAGGAAGAAAATGTCCCTGTGCTTCTAGGCAGGGCTTCTAGGCAGGGTGGAAGCAACCGTGTGTCTGAGCCTAGCGTTTCTTTTACGAAGGTTCCTCCGTGTGTGTCTTGGTTGCAGCTCGTTGCAGCATCCAGGAGGCACGTTACGGGATTTATTTTTTTCTTGAGAGCCCCCAGTTTCAATATTGAATGGATAATCATATTCCCCAACATATGCCAGAACGATTTAAAAAGCTTCTAGCCCTCTTGTGTTTCCAGTTTATCCCCTTTTTCCTGTGTTTCCATGATTAGGGTTGGAAATCTCAGACTTTCAGAGAGCAAGATTCAAGTGGTGGCTTGCCTTACAATGGATGGAGCTTTATCCAAATTCCTCTCCTCGTAAGTTTCTATGTATATTATATTATATTATATTATATTATATTATCATTATTCTATAGAGTGTAGTGTCTGGGGTCGGCAGGATGGGCCTAGGTGGAATCGTCTGCCAGTGCCTCTTAACTTGAAGATTGATGGCCTTATAATTAAATTCTAGCTATCATGGCTAGAGATGCTATTATATTCATAAGTGTCTAGCTCTCTTTCAACTTCACTAAAATATCACTCTTTTAGTCAAACTGCATTGTTCATGGGGCTCTCTGCTAGCCAATATAAAGGTCAGAAAATTCATCCATATTTTATTTTCAAAATTATCCTTGAGCTAGAAACAGTTTCTTACATGCTGCTCAGGAAGGGGGAAAAGAAAAAGAAAAAAAAAAAAAACCCTTTAGAATTCAAAAATCAAAAGACCCAGAGCAAAATCCAAGCAAAAAAAGAAAGGGTCAAAAACTGTTTCACAAAAAAGTGGCATAAATTTATTGAACTGAAGAGAGGAACAGCTGCAGGGCTGTTCCTGCTGCAGCACTTTTTTAAAAAACATTTTGTCTTGTTATGAAAAGCCATTTCTTGGTTTCACATGCAAAGGTGAAGGGCTGCTAACGTGTCAGCCCCTGTAATTCTCTAGTTTACAAGTCGCGTATATCACAGTGCTGCCTGTCCCGAGCCCTGTGGATAAAACGCCTGCCTGGCTGAGTAGCTAAGGGCCAAAGCAGACACCTTGGGCTAACATCTAGCCATAGCAGCACTTTGTACGTCCGCAGAGCTGCTGGGGTGCCCCACGCTGGAGCAGCCCGTCTCAGCAGGGCATGGCGAGCTGCCTCGGAGCAGCAGCCAAGGCGGGAGCATCCCCAGCATCCGCAGGGCACGTGGCAACTGCTCCCGTGAGAAACAGCAAGGACGAGGCCGTCTGCTCACCTCGCTCCCTGCAGCGGCTGATGTCTCTTGCCTTTGGTGGGAGCAGCTTTGCTGCTGTCCATGACGCGTGATCAGACGCAAGTCCAGCTCATGTGTACCTCGGCAAGATGTGGATCTCCCATGGATCTTGCCATGGGAGCTGGTGTGGGTGTTTTCAGTGAAATGAGGCAGCCTCGGTGCAGTTGATGAGTCTGTTGCCTTGCATCAGCTCAGCGTGATCCCGACTCCTTGGCAGTGGCCTGGAGGGAGGCCGGTGGTTCATCAGGATGCCTTGGGCCAGGAAGAACATTAAGCCATAGAGGGGATTTATCCACTCTGCTGGAGATTAGTCCCTCAATGACTAATACTGATTTGCTTCTTCCCTGGACGTCCTTTCCTGGCTCCGTGGATTAGATGCTGGTAGTGTGGGGAATAGCAATAAAACTAACTGCATCTGGTGCAGGGAGAGCTTTCCAGAGATGATTAGCTTAAGCAACCTAGAGAGACATAATAGAAGGGGAATCGTTATTACAGTGTGTGTGTGCTCTAGGTGATCCATTGCTGCAGTGTCTTGGTATTATTATGTAATGTAAAATAATAAAAACAATTTGCCTTCAGAGTAAAGGGTGCTGAGTTATAGGATGCTGAGTTATATGTCATTGTCTGTGTATTTGTTAGGCCAGAAGCCCCTTGGCATGAGCATTAGAAGCTAAGTAAGATGGAAGCTCAAGAGGTAAATCTTAGTCAACAGTAGGAGAACTACAAGACTTGACTTCAACATTAACCGTAGGATTATGCTGAAGAAACTGTGATTTCTGCATCAGAGCTCAATACTAGTGTCATCCTGCTGCTACATAGTACAAACTCAAGACTGAGCTTCCCTGAGCTTTTTGTTCCTCTGGAGTGTAGGAAAATAAAGAAGTGCAGGGTGGTCCACAGCATATGTCATTTTCCCTCTAGCAATCCCACTAAGACTGTATTTATGGATTCCCTGGGGATTCAGAAAGCAAATGAAGATTCCCAAAGTTGTTAATATGCCCCAAAATACTAAATTAGAAAAGTTTTTCCACAAAAAAAATTTGAATGCTATTTGACTTGATGCTTGTAACCCTTGTGGCAGGCTTGAGATGACAGCAGCAGATCTGAAGGGAAACCAGCAGGATCCGAGGGCTGTCTTGCTCTTATGTTGTAATCGATGATTGCCTGGTGGACATACATGTGCATGACATGAGGCAGTTTCTCCCCATGCTGCTTTTTTATTCACTCACTTAGGTATTTGAAATGGCAAGGGCTCAGCATGCCTGAATAGCAGAGCACTGATTTTGTGGGTTCAGTACAGATTTAGCTATCTTGCTTTAGTCATCCAATTTTGAAAATGCCACCTTTCCTTTACTTGTCTCAAAAAAAAGCCTTAGGAAACGCAGTCAATTCAAATCCGTAATATGCCTACCAATCAGTGTACAAAAAGTGCTAGTTACATGCAAATTATTAGTGATTATGTATTATTTTGTCTATATTAAAACGTAGCAACACTGAACATATTGTCATAGCTACTGGAGGATGCAAGAAGGCTACACAGGCGAGTCGTCTTTATAAAATACCATGTGTTTGGCATAAAAGTTAACAGAGCCAAACATTCTGTTTCCATAGATGCCACACAACGCCCAGCATGTGAAGAAGATGACCTTCTCCCACACTCCTGTGGCCCCGGAGGACTGGTATTATGGAAAGTATCCCATTTTCAAAATGCTGGGCTACTTGTGTATTCCCTTGCATGCTGCAGACTCCTGTAGAAGTTAGTGTGGAGCTGGACTCCTGACAGTTTGGGAGCTGTGGTTTGCTTGGATAAAAGCTACACAGAGATCCTCCTTTCCATGTCCCTCCCTCCATTTCTCCAAGAATCCACCTCATCAACTCCTTGTATTGGCCATGCCATTATTTTAAGGCAAAGGGGCTGCCTTGCGTGCAGCCCAGGTGGCAGAGAGCTGATGTCACCTCTCGCTGCTGCTCGCATGACGGATTTCATTCCCAGTTGTTGCACCACCACACTCTGTACTAGCTCCATCCTTCCAAAGGAAAGAAATTGCTGAATCAACACAGGCTGAGGAGCTAACGAAATTCAGAACAAAATGAAAAATATAAAGATGTCACTTGAATGTTCTTCTGAAAAATTCTCCATCTGCTCAATTTCCACAGTCCATTTTTCTTTTCAACCTGTGGAGCATCCCCCACCAAGAATTACATGTTCACAAATTCCAGACTTCTTTCCTTTTTTTCCCAAAACAATCACTTTGTCACCAAGACACATATGAGAAATTTACGCCTGTCTCTGCTTGGCATCACTGCCACCTCATGGATTAATGAATTCTGTGTCCTCTAATTCCCCCACATTATGCACCTCTGTTTTATGTGAGTAGCCAAATGTATCAAGATTCATTTTAATGAATATGAGTCATTCCCCATATTCAGAAGGCAGGGCTGTTATGTTGTAAGTAAGCACACCATTAGCTGTGCTAAAAATAAACAGGCATTACCTGCAGGAAAACCTATATTGTAAAAGTACACACTGCTAAGTACCAAAAAAAAAAAAAAAGGACAAAAAAAGAAGGAACTCTAGTCTGGAATGGTGTTTGTGCTGTAGGCTAAACAGGATGCACTGCGCAGAGTATTTACTCTACACTTATCCCAGTGTATCTAAAACCAGAATAAGACCATAAGATTACTTACCATACAATTTAAATTCAAAATACTCAATGTCAGCGTAGGTTTTGTCAGAGCTATACTAGACTTAATTTAATTGTTAGTGCTGAAAGAAAAATAAATGGACAGTTCTTTTTAACGCCATTTCTCTTGTGTGTCTTAGTTGGTAAAGAGCAGCTATTTCCTTTGTGGCTTGCCAGAGACTTCAAGATTTGGAGATCTGAATATTTCAAGGTCAGGCTGCCATTGCTTGAACAGACAGCGTGCATGGCTTGGCTATGTGGTAGTTCTCTGTTCCATTATTTTCATGACTCTTAGTGTGGTGCAATGGGAAAGGCTCTGGTTGAGTGTCAGAAACCAACCTCATAAATCAGTAAGTCAATCAACAAGTCTGGGGAACAATATGTTCTTCTATTTTAATTTCTTTGTGGGAAATGTGTAAATAGATACTGGCAATGGAGCTGGAATATAGTGGGTACTTATAAACTGAGGCATCCAGTGATTTATCTTCTCTACGTGTGATATAGATGGAGGCTACGCTTTCTGATCTGTTAAACCACTATTTTTAAAATAATAAAATGCCTTTGGTTTTCAAGGATGAGAATGAGTCTTCTGGCCAGTTTCTAAAAATGTGGAAAGTTAATACTTGAAGGAGAAAATTTAAGAGACTCTCTGCAGAGCATTTCTCCATGAAAGCAGACGGTGATCAGAGATGTGCCACCTGCATTTCATTTTCCACACAACAGGATGGCAGCCCGACCCAGGCCACTGTGGCACAGGATTCTGCAGACTCAGCCCAGCTCTGAAGCTCCTGCAGTGTATGGTATCTATGTATTTTTATCTACAAGATTTCTCACCATAAACTGGTCGACAAACACTTAGCTTACCTGTTTTGCAGCTGCCTGAGGAGATCAATTAATTAATATTTGCAGAGAATTGGTAAAGGTAGTTGTAAAGCACAAAATGTAGAATTTGAGAAAAGGAGGAGAAAAGATTTTAAATCACGTTGTCCCTATCCCTTTACTAATGACTATTTGCTAACATTTGGATGACTAAAGAGCTATCTGTTCAACTCATTTGAAAAAGCTAATTTAAGCCCCACTTACTGAAATCATTTTAAACAAAACAAACAAAATGTATTATATGATGAAAATTCATTATGGAAAGAAAGAGAAGTCATTTATAAAGTTACATCATCCATTCCAGGAAAATAATGCACCACTTGTGATTTAAGGAGCCAAACACCAACCCTATATCAAAAGAGTCAACTAGCTATTTACTACAAACAGCTGACAAATGGCAATTCATAATTCAAACATGTCCGCAAAGCTGCTCGCCGACCTATTTTAAATAATTATAATACTTTTCTGCTGTTTTCTAAAAAGGACCACATTTCTGGATAACTTACAAGAGGAAACAAAAAAAAATAATGTTTGAGAAACCAACTGTTTGCAAACAGTAGCCTGGACTGCCCTGAGAACCTGACTTTTAAGGTGTATTTAGGCAGGCAGACCACAAATGAACTTTCCAAAAGCTTCTAAATACCTAAATGAGGTGCCTATAAATTTTTAAAATCTCATTTCTGCCCATCCAAATCTTGGCGTGCTTAAATGCCTTTAAAAGCTGAGCCCATGTTTTTGCAATGTGAAAGGCATTATCTGAGAGTTCATTTCCACCGCGAGAGGCAACTCCTCTTACTAGACCACAGACATGGCCCTCACATCCTTTGTCACCAAAATGCAAAGCTCCTACCTTTACCATCAAGTTAGCTCCCATCTTAAAACCAAACCTATTCTCTCCAGCTGCTAGCTAGCTTAAACTCAGACACTACCTAATTTGTGCAGGAACAAGAATCTGGAGAGGAACAACGACGACGTGTCTCGGAGCAACAGAAGAGCAAAGAAGCTTTAAGTGA
>JAVCKT010015095.1:10623-24136 GCA_032273925.1 Rhynchotus rufescens
GGGCAGGATCCCCTCCCTCGACCTGCTGGCAACACTGCTCCTGATGCAGCCAGGATCCCATTGGCCTTCTTGGCCACGAGGGCACTGCTGACTCATGGTTGACTTGTGGTCCACCAGAACTGTTAGATATTTCTCTATAGAGCTGCTTTCCAGCAGGTCAACCCCTAATCTGTACTGGTGCCTGAGTCAGAACTTGGTCAGAGCCAAAGGCATTGCTGAAATGACTGAAAGCCACACACAGCTCCAGGTGTATTCAAAGAAAAGGACATTTGTTGAGTTGCCTTTATCCTTCCTTTGTCTTCTGCAGTGTTCAGTTGGATGTACTGTTATTCCTGGAGTGGCAACAGGCTCCTTGTGGCATTTGCACTGTTAATTTCCCCATGTGTTGTATTTCAGAGACAAACCTAATCTATTGTTGTCTTTCCCTCTTATTCCTCCCTATGTGAGCTTTTGGCATCTTTGTCAAGGATGACACTTTAGAAATGCTTCACTTGATTGCATTGCCTGAGCTTGAAGATAGAAGTGGGCTTAGGCACTCTTGAAAAAGTATGAACTGAGGCAGATGTTTAAACACTCTCTAAGATGTAAACCAAGTAAGTGTTTTCCCAGAAAGCTTGTTCATAATTGTTTTTATGGTAGCTATCATGATAAGTAAGAGGAATTAAAAAAAAAAAGAAAAAAGAAATGGCAGTGTGATTTATATCACTTTGTTTTGCTATTCAGGGTCTGTCTTTAGATGAATTCATAAGGCACTACAGATATCCTGGGTCTTGCCTTCCCCCATTCTCTTGATGAATGCAAGCTAGACAGTGGCATAT
This sequence comes from Rhynchotus rufescens, assembly GCA_032273925.1. Taxonomy (NCBI): domain Eukaryota; kingdom Metazoa; phylum Chordata; class Aves; order Tinamiformes; family Tinamidae; genus Rhynchotus; species Rhynchotus rufescens. Next base: position 11,442 of record JAVCKT010015095.1, read on the forward strand.
AGTGGGTAGACCTGATCTCTCTTCACATGCCTGCCCTGCCTTACTATGAGTCTTTAGTTGCTTCCCCTCTATTTATCACTGTTTTTCTTTCTGTGGCTTTATAGACTACAAATGACAAAAAAGTGGGAATTGGCTCCTGCTCTGTGTTTGACTCTGCCTACCTAACTTGAGGGTGTTACTGACAACTGATATGTCAAAGGTTTTTGTTTTGTTTTGTTTTTAAAATGCAAATAATTAATTAATAAGACTGTTTGCTCCTCCATCTTCTGCAGCTTGGGACTCCCACTGTTTTTTATGACTAACTGATCATTCCACCAACAGTCTGAAGGGTCTGATGGACTTTCAAGTTTCTTGAGTTGTTGACAGTAATATTTTCACTGATGGCTCAGGTGCCAGACTCGTGTCCACTTCACAGACACAATTGAAAATTCCCTGAATTATCCCAAGGCAAAAGGTGTACAGTACCAGGGCAGTTTTGGAAGATACTGGCTTGATGCCCATGCAGCTTTCTTGCACCGTGGTCTTCCTTCTGCCTTTCTAATACGTATGAGAGCAGAGTTGTCATCATTTTTAATAACACATGAGAATGAAATTGTGTCATGGCATTGATCTCATTGTAAGCTATGTTCTTAGGTGTGAAGCTACATGCATCATTCTTCCTGTCTAACATTCATTTTCTGTTTGTCTTTTACAGCACTTTTACAGGCAGTCATAGCTGGTGATCTGCTGAAAGTAAGTACAGAATACTGAGTGTCTACTTTTCACAGCTCTTTGCAGTTTCTGATATACTGTAAATTATATCACACCTCTGCTGAAAAGATAAATAGACTGCCTTAAGGGCTGCTGGCAAATACCATTTTACAACCTTTCCAGGAAACCTGGAATATTAAGGATACACACAGTCAGGTGAGGTGTGAAACTCAAGTGAATAGAATCTGGTGTTAGACAGTTCAGGATTCATAGTGCCCTGTACAGACCAATGTGTCAGTTACTAACAGGGAGATTACTATACTGGCAAATGCAACACTAAACCACAAAACCAGTGGTTTTGATGCAGTCTTACACAATCAAGGCTATTTTCCTGCATTGAGACCTGTGACTAAACACTAGCATTGCCGGAGGGCTCTTTAAGTTCTACCTAGGCAACCATAAGACCAGGTAGACCGCACCTTAACTTTGTGTCTTATGGTTTGATGGATGACTGGAAAGCCAAAGGGTCTTGGGATCATATTTGCACCTTGTGTTGGAAGGAAAGGACACAGATAAAAAAAAAAAAAAAATGTCTTCTTCAGAGTCTGATGTTTTGTGTCTAACAGTTAGTCAGGACATGTTTTTTTTTTCAGTAGTCTAGTCAGGATTTGCAAACACGCCCCTGAATTTGGATGAAGACTATGATTAATGATTGCAATATTATCTGCAAAAAGCCAGCTTGGAGACATTTGTAAAAATGTCAGTACTATTAGGCTTACTCTTAGGCTGCACATGTACCTTCTATACCTCCATCCCTGTTCTTGTGGCTGCAGAATTTTAAGGACACTTCTTCCAACCAGTGATCATAAAAATGCTGCCCTGATTTGGACTTTGTTGTGGTTTCCCCTTCTGGAAAGGTTTTCCCCTAAATTTGTTTTGAGAGGAAAGCTTCGTGTCTTTCCCTAGATAGACCATAAATAATCCCTCACTGTCACAGGCTTATTCCTCTTTTCTGTAATAGTCTGCAGTGCAAACACTTGCAGAGTTATAGTTATGTTGAGAACTAACCAGATGCTCTTTCACATCCATTCTTACTCATTCCTGAATAGTTCTTCCTCTTCTGAGGGCTCTGGTTAGTGAGGAGAAAGTGAGCATGGAAGCTTGAGGCAGCTGAACTCCATCTCCCTGGGAGCCTGTGGATTTTGAATCAGCATTTTCAGGTTTAGTGAGAAAGCATTTGCTGTGGGTTTGTCTCCTTTATTGAGAAGAAACTGGATTTTTCAGTAGAGAGCCAGTATTTTTTGTCAAATACATACATTTTTAAATATCCCAGTAGCTTCACTGGAAGTGGTTTTCTGGCTATTGATTGCAAGATCCATCACCAGTGTAGCAGCAATGTCTCCTTGCTCAGTAACTATGATCTGCTTTTGTTAACCCATATTATTGTGGATAACCTTAATTTTAGATGTTTTTATATTGAGTTGTAAAAGCTTGCTTTAAAATTATATTTTATTTTTTATTCCTTTTTTTTGTACTGGCCTCCTTGTAAAATTAATAAATAATTTACCTGCATATTTGTTTTTCTGCTCCTTCTGTCTTATCCTTTTCCTGTGGATTTTTATTGCAGTTCATAGAATGCTGTAAAAAGGGAGCCAATTTGTTAATCCAGGGACCTGATCATTGCTCCCTGTTGCACCACGCTGCCAGGACCGGGCATGGCGAGATTGTGAAATACATCCTGGAGCATGGTGAGTCACAGTGGGCAAACGCACACAGCGCTGTACCCTAGCCAGGCGTCTGTCAGGTGGAAGCCCATGGCACCTCTGAGTGTTGTCACTTGTCACGGTCCTTCTCGGCAGCGCACGCGGGGAAGTGGCAGTGAGAACGTCACATAAAGGGGAAGTGTGAAAACCAAACTAAAGATGCCTCTGAGGAGAAGGGGTATTTTCACAGTTGCATCAGCTGTGGAGCTGTGAAGACCCAGTGTGGTGCTCTAGTTTGACCTCTAGCACAGGACTTCTCTGAACTAATTTGTTTTTCAGTTAGAGCATATGTTGTGGAAAGCATCCAATTTCAATTAAAACAATTCTAGCTGAGCAGAGCGGATCCTACCATAGATACATTTTCACTGTCTAATAGAGCTCTGATTAGGAATATGTGCATTTATTTCTGGACTGGATTTGCCTAGCTTCCCTTCCAGCCTTCTGATTTTATCTCTCTGCTATTCTGAAGGCTTCCTGCTAACAAAACAAAACAAAAAGTCTGCATTTTAACTAAATTGTGACCATGTCATTTCCCCTTTTTCCTTTGGGCTCTTTTTATCTTTATCTGTTACCGAAAAGCAAGCTTGCTTACATGGGCTGTGAAGTAATGTATGTGTAGCATTTAGGAGTTTCTGTGTGTTGGAACTAGAGTCATCTTGTGCGCTGACTTTTGGAGAGTTGTACAGTAATAGTTTTAGTGCACGCAGAGCTAAAGCCCCAGTGACCATCTCTCTGCACAGTAGGAAATGTTTTCTTGTCCTTTAAACATTGCTTTAACTCTTCTCTGATCCCTTTCCAAAATATCAATGCCTATCTTGACTTTTGAATGTCAGGATCAGATATATTATTTCAGCAGAAGCCAGCACTGAAAACAAAGATTGTCTGGCAATTGGAATAAGCGCTAGTTCTGCCAGAAAGTTGGTACAAAAATTATACAGAGAGGAGAAAAAAACCCACACAACTTATATTAAATGAAGAGGCACTAGTCCATCTGTTAATGTTTTTGTTAATGAAGGTAGGATTTAGTTTGATTTTGTCTCCAAAGTTTGGGTTTTTCTATACGGGTGTTGTTATGTAAGCTATGTGTTCTTGCATGGTCAACAGAAATATAAGACTGAGTTAATTTGCCCATGCCTGACACAGGAACTTGAGCTCTCTCAATGGCAGATGTAGGTGAGGTAGGGTACCATAGGCTGTCTTTAATAGCACTAGACCTCTCATATGGCCAACTGAATGGGGACCTTAGTCAGTGTAGCTAATGGAACCCAGCAAGTGATTCATCTGACAGCTGCCTCTGTATTTGAATCTTTTGCTTAAGCATCACCATGTAGTGTTATCTTCCCTTGGGAATGCAGGACGTCTGTACTGGCCTCCCATACAACTACAAAGCCTGTAGGAGACCCGTACTCTTTTGGAGCAGCAGATGCAGCCCAGGCAGACATCCCTGTCATTCTCAATACATCTCACAGCTTGCCATTAGGCACTTCTGAATGGCATTAGATGTCCATTAGCATGGGCAAAAGAACTGAGTCCAGATGTCTGCCTAAGGAGGTCTGAATTGCCTTTTTATTCCATTGACAGTATTAACTAGATCATCATCATCTTGGCACTTAACATTTGTATATATATATACCTACATAAGGATAGCTAAGTGTAGTTGGCCTTATATCTTGATAGATATCAGATAGATAATAGATATCTTATATCTATTGATAAGATATCAATATATCAATATATCTTATATATAAGATATATATAAGTTATATGTAGATATAAGATATATATAGATATATAGAGATATATATATATAGATATAAGATATATATAAATTATATATATATATATATATATATAACTTCCCACAAGTTGCAGTAAATTATGCTACTGCTAACTGTACTACTTCTTTAACTTCTCTGAAATAGTTTGTATAAATACACCTAAATTCAGTGGTCAGACATTATTTCACTTACTTTTTCTGAGCTCATTTCACACTGCACGTGACCTATGCCTCTTCCCCTGCATCAGTCCCTCTCCAAGATTCTTCTTAGGTATATATGCTTACTCACAGTCTGACCCAATTGCTGTTCCTTTGGTGAAGGTTTAAAATGAGAACATTCAAGCTGCTAAGGATCAGAGCAGGAAATCCATGAGAATTATTTAATTGAGTAAAGAAATGTGAGAGATTGTGGACTGCTAGGCAAAGACAAGACAAACCAGCATGTTCATCAAATGTCAGCACAGTTTCTATCCCCAGTGGTGGCAGGAGGCTTTTGCAGCTTTCCAGACGTTGTCCTCTGGGCTTCTCCAAATGCACCATTTGTTTAATGTTCTCTGGGGATCAGAGAGTGCATTGGACAGTGCTCTAATAGGGGCCTCCTTTCTCTCCCACCAAACAATTAATGAAACTCATTTTCTACTCTGGGCACTTCCCAGTCACAATTGAACTCTCTTGCTGAATCTTCATCACCATAATGTCTTTTTTTTTTTTTTTTCCTCTTCGTTTTCTGGCATCTGGCATCGTCTCAACATTAATTATTGTATAAGACCCTATCCAGCACTTCTAAATATCTCAGGCTTCCCCTGTATCTAGCCTCTCATCTCTGTTCACATGTACCCTTGGTGAAAAAGTGAATCTTGCTTTTGAGCTGGCAATTGCTTCTGCCCAGACCCATAATTTGTACCATATGTGGCTAGAGACAGTTAACATTAATAGGAGTTTTGCTGTGAAATACCCTCTGGCACACAGCATGGAAAATATATTGTTAATCATATGGAGAAAATGTTCTGAATATTAAACAAAACCTACTATGAGTTTTAACTGCCTCATGTGGAACTAGTGGGATGAACTGGTTGTGATACAGAAGTGGAGAATCCCACCCCCCCATAGCACTGGGGTTTTGGAAAAGGGGGAATCCTGTAGGAGTATTGAGGCTGTCTTCTGCGGTGATGGCTTTATGCCTTCTGCAAACACACAGAGGGGCGTCACTATGAGAGGTTATTCTGTGATCTTGATCAGAATGATTTCAGATGTTAACAGGAAGAAAATGACCCTTCCCAAATTAGAAAAAGCACAGATGAGTCATACTAGGAGACTGCTGTGTTGTATTGCCAGATACTTATGAGTGGCCTAGCGCAAGCCTGGAATAGCAGCCGAAGCTCTGATGTAGTAGGTGTCAAAACGGCAGCTGCAGCAGAGTTGTGCTGGCTGCCACTGCTGCTCCTGCCCCGCAGCTTCTGCCTCTCCCCACTGCAGGAAGGGCAGGTGGGTACACACTTGTGCATTGCTGCTGCAGAGTTCTACAATAAAGGGTTCTTCCTAAATAAGGGGAGAAAGGCTCATGGTAAGAGATTCTTAAGTGTTGTGTTTGTGCTGAGAAACACTCAAACACTTTGTGTTTGGGCTGAGAAACACTCAGCCCAAATTCGGTATCAGGTCTATATTTGTTTATTGTTGTAGTGAGAAACTCTCAATGCACGTTTCGGGGTGAAGTTAACTGTTTACTCGCTTAACATGGCCAGAAGAAGCAGGGAAGGCTTCAGAAGTTCAGTTAGAAAAAAAGGCTTCCTAAATCATCTTCTGTATTTGGAATCAAACCTGACCTGGAGTGCCCATCTGACAGTTCTTAAGTATTTATAATGCACAACATGCAAGACAAATGATGTAAGGCTTGCCTTCTCCTCACCTTTTTCCCTAGCAGCTCAGGAGAATATCAAGAAGCCAGTAGTTCATCCAGAGGATTTTCTTTTTAAACAGAAGAGGAGGACACTTGTAGTTGCTTAGGGTTTTGTGTTGTAAACCTCTGGTGGAGTGGTCAGTGAGCAGTGCAGCCATCCTGAAAATTTTTGTGACTTTGAATCTCAATGTGCATGACTTTTGTGACTTTGAATCTCTGTAGAGTGCATGAACCCTGCGCTTTCCATTGAAAAATGACCCAAACATCTTCCTGCTCAGGTCTGATTGCTGTATGTATTGAGAGCCAGACTAGCTTCCTCTGCTAAGAAAGAGGATGCTTTGGTTACTATGAGCACTGGCACAGTGAAGAGTGAGAGCTGTGTAAGAGTTTGGATTTGCCCCCTAACCAGGTGCAGCAGTTCCAAAGCAGACTTCCAGAAAATGAATTCTGCCATGACAGACATGCCTGTCAGGGGCAAAACAGCCTTGAATAGCCTTTGGAAAGCAACACTGAGGGAGAATGAGTTTGCCAGGCTTTCACCGGTATGTCTAGACTTGCAGAATCCTTTATGGTAGTGGGACATTTGTTAGGAGCCTAAGCTGAAAACAGCTTATTTTTCCTAGAAGATGCCAGATATAAGATACTCTGTTTAAACTTGCAAGTTGAGCAAACTTGAGGACAGCATAAGATAGGTAGAGTTAAGATAAAAGTCATGCAAGAGCTCTGGTTATAACAAGGCTCTGCTCTTCGGGTCAAGGTGGAAATTCTGAGCCAAAACACACTAGCAGTGCAAAGCAGACACTGTTAATCTTCACATCAGGTGAAAATGAGGTGTGTAGAGTTGGAATAGCCAGGACTAGAAATAGCCCTGACTTCGAAGATTACTGTTTTAAAAAATATTCCCTCTTTTAAGGTGAGGAGCCGTATCAAATTCTGTCCCACCGACGTCAACTTTAATCAAATTATTAAACAAAGAGGTTTTTGCCAGGTAAACAACCAGAAATGGCAATAATGTCAAACATTACTGTGTAAGAAAATACATTTCTTTCCCAGTTCTATAAAGTAGGGATTGACAGGACAAAGTGCTGGCAGGGGTTAATAGCTGTAGGTCCCCTGTGGATAACTGCAACCACCTCCATTGGAGGGGGTAGGGTGTGCCACAGGCCTTAAGGCCTTTTGGACTGCATGGTCTGTATATTTTGGAAATGCCTCTGAAATGTGGTTATGTAGCCTCTCTTTTATGCTGGAATGAGCTCAGCTAAAGGGCAGCTGCTCTTGAGCATCTCCCTTCCCACCCCCTTTTCCCAGTTCAAGTTGCTTTGCCTCCTGAGAAACTGGAGAGGGGCTTTGGTGAAGTGAAAAGAGAGGGAAGAAGAGAAGGGAAAAAAGTTAATAATTCTACAGACAGTCTATCGGAGACGTTAAGGACAGAGAGGAATCTCAGCTGGGCTTCTCCTTGGTGTGTCATGCTTTTCAGCTCCTTTCATGCAAACTTCTCCCCCCACTATCCCCATCCTGCCATTCTTTAGTCCCTCAGTCTCTCTCTTTCTTTCTCCTTTTTTTTTCCCTCCACACATTTCTATCTTTTGTTTTTATTTCCCCCCTGCTGTTTTCCTTGATAGAAATCTCACTCATGCATTTCTCTTCCGGACTTCTATTGGGTTATTTTGTCCTCTCTCTCTCTCTCTCTGCGCCTTGGTCCCCTTTTCTTTCTTTGTCTCTTGTCCTAGAGTAAAACAGCCGCCTCCCTGCTGGGTCAGGATGACAGTGCCGTTAGCTTTCCCAGTGCCAGCCCTTCCCACATCTGTGCAGCTTTTGTCCGAGGGCAGAGGGGGATTTGGAATGGTCGGTTGGCAGCACCAGGGAGACTGATGTAAAAATGAGGTCCAAAAGAGAGAGGAAGGGGAATTAGGAGAAGGACGTGAGATGGTTTAAGAGAAGCACAGCTGAAAATAGTAAAGAAATAAAGGATGTGGCTCAGAGCTCTGTGAGAGTTGGGACTATCCAATTTTAGAGATAAGGCAGACAGAACAAAAAGAGTGAATCTTGTTACCAAATTGGTTATCCCCAATATCTGACCTCAAGTGTGACTGAGATGAAGTCCAGGGTGCTCCTAGGAGTGACTCTATCTGGAACGGTCTCCTGGAGAGCCAGCTCTGTGCACAGCCAGCTTGTACCTGGCCCCTCCTGGGTCTGCATTCACTGCTTGCCCGACAGCCTGCAGCTCTCTGCTTCTCCATCTTCATGTCACTGATTCTTCCCATGCCAGACCACTTTTCCTCATCCTTCATTTCCCATTTCTCCACATTTACTCAGTCAGCCCCAGCTCCTTTGGCTTCTCAGATCCTGTTCTTATACTTCCTCTCTCTCGTTACTCCAGCTGTTTCAAGCCCTTTCCCCCTTCTTCTCTGTGCATCAAGGTAAGTGACTCTGTACCCCTTGCAGTCACTTCGTTCCACATTTGAGTCCCACACATTCATTGTCCCATCAGTGAAGAGAAATAATACCCTATTTGACAGTGCCTGGCCCAGTGCATTGAAGGGCATTCCTTGTTACCTGTCATTGAGAGGTCTCATTGCTGCAAATTTTGGGGAAATGCTTCTGTTTTAGGAGAATACGACTTTCTTTTCTCCTGCGAACTGTCATGGAATCTGTTTGCTCCTTTGGGTTTTTTTTCTTTCTTGTTTCTCAGGCAATTCTTTTTCTCTTTTCTCTCATAAAAGGAACTTGTTTAGCCCCCTCTATCCTTCTTCTGTGCTTAAAGGACCTTTCAGTTTGTGTGTGATTCTCCTTCTAGACGGGAATGACTGACAGAGCTGCCAATGTGGAAATGGGGATGTGTGGCATTAGAGTGTACAGTGTTTTGAAAACAGAGAGTAGCTCAAGAGCTTAATTTATATGGGAAGTAATTGGTATGAAATGCCTTGTGTGCTGGGGCCTAAGGACACCACTGTTTTGATCACCCTGTTTTCATCTTGATACAAGATGAAGGGAATGAGCTACCTGCAGTTCCAGAAGCAGGGAGAGCAGCTGCTTTGATGATAGTGAATGTGCAAGTTATAGAAAGGGTGAGGAAGAGACAGGGCTGCTCTGATCCTTTTAAACACACCCGCAGACTGAGAGAAGTGAAGAGAAGAGGATGCATATAGGCCTTTGTAAATAAATAGCACGAAAGTCCTCAGTTTCAGGTGAGATTTGCCATAAGCTCTTGAGGCTTGAATCTGAAATTCAAAGTGTGATGAAGAGAAATATTCATGTGCAGGAAGTAAAATTCCTGTAAAGTTTCATGTTCCCCTTGCTAACTGTCCCTTACCATCTGGCACAATGCTCCAGAGTGTTTGAGAAAGAGGATAATAAGCTAGACTGCAAAGGGAAAAGTTTTTCTCATTTTGAATGCTATTCCAATCTTAGCCTTTCCATCTCACTGTAATTTAATGACGGATTTCACTGCTATACACATCTGCCTGTAGTGAAAATCAAGGACAAGAGAACATTAGCATAAATGCTTTATTTTGTACCATTTAACAAAAATCTTTCTCTGTTTTCCTTAATCTTACTTTCCTGACCATTGCTAACCACTGGGGTACAAGATTTGCATATCAATATAAACACTGCTGGGAATATTCCACCCTGGTCTACATTCTGTATAACACTATTAAATGAAGTAGCACAGGGATGTCATTCAGGGCAGAGTTTGGCTAATTTCAACTTCCTAATGACATTTTCTTTCTAGCACAACCAATAGATTTAACTTACAATATATCAGGGTTTCCAGTATATCAGCAATTCCAGTGCACTGTACTTATGTGAACATCTTAATTGAGCAAGGTGAAGAGTGAGAAAATAAATGTCATGAATATTCATTCCCAGTATTATTTAGAGGCTGCTACTCCCTGGTGCTCACACTCTAGCAGTGACTGTGTATTCTGAGTTTTGCTAGTGGAATGATTTGGGCAAGCAAATACTGCCTTTAAGTTATGCATACAGTACAAATTGAGCTTTAAGTTGGCTTCTTTTAGACATCTGCACCAAAAACCTGCTTCTGGGAGTAATGCTCTTCCAGTCATGTGGACAACTGCTGTGTGACGTTCCTGATTCTCTTTTGCAGGTCCATCTGAATTACTGGACATGACAGACAGTGAAACGTAAGTATAATTTATCCTAGTGTTTACCTTACCCATGTTACATTAGCAGAGTTCCTCCAGTATTCAAGTGCAAACTTTCAAATAAGGAAAAAAATCTGAAAATGGCACATTTCTTAATCCCATCCTCTCCCCTCCCCACCCCACAATTGACAACCATCTCCAACCTGACTTTCTGACCTCCAACAAATGTTTATCAAACTTCAGAAAGGAGTTTCTCTCTATTGCCTGCCACTCCACCTGCCCCCTTAATCTTTCTAGTGGAATACGTGTGCAAGGTCTTTTATTCTGCCCATTCTTGAGTCATCCAGAGTGCTTTGTCCCAAGTGGTTGCAACTTGTGCAACCAACTATTAGAACATCAACCACCTCTTCTTTATTACATAATAAAGAAAAAAATTACTTTTCAATTTCCACCTGCTGTATGACCCCTTGCATAACGAAGATGTCACAAAGAGCATATATCGAAAGTATGAGTAATGCTGGGAAGCATCTGGGGTACAATAGAAACAAAAATAGCCTCTCTCTTAGGAGTTAAGCATGTCCTCCTCTAAGATTCCCATCATACAGTGCCCTCTTCTGCTAGAGGAGGTCACCAAGAAGGTTTTGCATAGGTGCATGGGCTGTTTGCTGGTAGTGAAGTCTGGTTGGTCCACCAGTTCCACCCCATGCAGAGGGAGAGCAAAGCCATTGAAATGAAATACAAGTGAATATTGCAATGGGTGCTTCCAATTACAAAGGATATGTCCATCTACCACTTACCCTTGAAAAGCAGAGCTTCAAGCCATAATTGGAAGCACAAATGTATCTCTTGTTCTTCAGGTGGAAGTCGGATTGTATCTAGTTCTGAATCTAGCTCTAAATCTAGGTCTAGTGCAGTAGAGAAAGATTCATTACAAGATTGCTTGTTAGTATTTCAACTTGCCCTGTCATGGATTTAGATGGAAATTCTCATGTGCTGGGTAGGTGTGTGTAAGTTCTGTTCAACTCCAGGTAACTCTTGTCATTTTTCATTTTGGAGAGTATATAATGGCCCTATTTGTTTGACACAAGCATTAATAACACTCATTCACTCAAACCATACTTTCTTGCTTTTACTAGTCAAAGTGGGATGTGATTTTTGTAACCTCAGTAGAGGTGTCAGTTCAGCATCCTGAACGTGAGGGTTCAGGACATTGAGGTTACATGTAGCCCCAACCTGAGTGAAGAGCCTTGCTCTTCACCTGCTATTTAGCCTTCTGTTTTGAAATCTTGTGTTCAGAGTTCCCCAGTAGTCCAGGTAATAACAAAAACATAGATCTCCACTCATACATCCAAGAGAGGAAGGTATCAGAGCCAGGGCAGCAAGCGTACCAGTCATGACTGATGCACAGGATTTTTACAACATCCCTCCAAGAGTGAGGTTTAGTCAAGAAGTAGCAAGTAGAAGAAAATTCATTGCTGTCTAGTCTGCTGTGAAATAAAAAGGTGGATAGTTTGCCCTTGCAGCAGTGCAGAATTGGTGATTGGGTGGAAATGTGCCTTTGCTTCCTTCAGGCACATAGAACAGCTGTTTCCTTTTCTTTCCCACCCTTCCAAAGTTCTCTGTCTGCTGTTTGTGCATTGCAGGCTTTCCTACTGAATAGGAGGCTGTAGATGCTAAGGGAGAGAGTATACAAGTCCTCCTCTGCCAGCAAGAGGGAACCTTGCAGAAATACAGCTCCTTCTCTGTCTGTCCCCTGCATAAATGTACATTGGTGTGATGTGTCTCACTGCTGCTTTCTGTTCTTTGGTCTAGGGGTGAGACAGCGTTACATAAGGCGGCCTGTCAGCGCCATCGTGCCATCTGCCAGCTCTTGGTGGATGCAGGAGCATCTCTGAGAAAGACGGACTCCAAGGTAACCCAGCCCAGTGAACCAGTTATAAAATACTTCAGCCAAGCGAGACCAATCAGCATCCGTCCCTGCTGTGTGCATGATTGAGGCTTCCTTGTGCGTGCCAAGAGCATTTCTTCTTAAACGAGGCATTTTTATTTAGAAAACTGTATTGATTTAAACAAATACAAGAGACTTCAGTCTCCAATGTGGGTATAGTGAGAGACTGGCCTGAAACTGTTCAGCATATTGGGTATGAATGAGGCATCTCAATGGAACAGCATCATCATCCTCCTGTGTGGTCAAAAGAAAAGCCTGTGGGTAGGGACCACCTGGGGGAACCTTGGGTTTTGATTGCACAGTGTCTGTGAGGCTTGATTGTTGTGGATTACTTGCTTTGTGGGATAGCTAACTGTTTTCATTTGCCCTTGCTTGCCCCTTCACTCACTGATGCAACACTAACCTCTTGGTTAAGCTTGAGATAAGACATGACTAACAGAGCCTGGGCCTGAGGAAGATGTCTGGGGAAAGCTAAAATATAAGAATATTCTGTCAGTATATCCATCCAGTTATT
>JAVCKT010015096.1:6296-17666 GCA_032273925.1 Rhynchotus rufescens
TTGGACTAGATGATCTCTAGAGGTCCCTTCCAACCTTGAACATTCTGTGATTCTGTGATATTCAAAGGATGGCAGCTCCAACCATACCTATAGAAAGCAGAAGTATCTGTCTACTCCTGACATAGCACTGTGCATCTCCCTGCTTTGCAGAGGATGTCAGTGCCGTGATGCTCATTTTCCCAATACGGCTTGGAAAGCAAAGTGACTCATACAACATCATCCAGCCATCTATGGAAGCACATTAAAGAACATATTTTAACTTTTTAGCTACAGTCAAAGTACTCGGACTTCTTTAAGATAATTATTCGAATATAGAATTCTTTTAGGAAGAAATTGCACCCCTTCCTACAGCAGGACTGAAAGAACATGAAAGAGGGAAAAAACGAGCCACACAGAGAAAAGGTAAAGCAACATTTGGTGTCCACATGAAAAATTGCATGTGTTAAATTGGGGCTAATTTGCAGCAGTTCCCTGGGAAGAACTTAAGAAGGAAGAGAAAGCATCAGGGATTCAGGCAGTTCATCTGGCAGTACCTTTTATGACCCTAAGGCTTGCTGAGGTGAGGAACAAAGCAAACTAAAGTCCATTTTCTCACAAGGAGCAGGTTCCCAATTAATGCAAGGTCTCAAAAAGCAAAGAACCAACTGTTTCTGAGCAAAACCTTCCTGGCAGGAAGAAGCTTATGAAGGCCTCACGCTGTGACATTTCCCTCACAAGCAATTAGCAGGAGATTGGACAAAAAAGAACAGAGATTGCTGAATCAATGTACATTTCACCTATCTGGGTCCTTTTTTATTTTTAATTCCAGGAAATTGTCAAGCACATTTAGGAACTGTAACAAATTTGACAAATAAAGGGTTGAAGGAACTGTTATTGCACAAGCTCTGGCTAGCAGTGAGAACAATCTATCTCAGTGGGGTCAGTTAAGGGGTCCACACCAGTGGACATCTTCATCGACACCCTAAATGATGACAGAGAGTGCATATTAAGCAAACTTGTAGATGATAACTAAATTTGGGTCAGTGACAGACATAACGAAGAGCAGAGCTTCAATCCAGGTGGTCGAGAACTGAGCAACCAGAAACCTCATGAAGTTCAGCAAGGAGGACTGCAGTAACATTCACATTTAGGTTGAGTCTGAGCTAGTGCAGACCATGTAAAGAGGAGCGTCCTCCTGACGTAGCCCTGAATTGCACTTGGGGAGATGCAGGTTGGGTATCAGGAGAAAAAAAAATCTTTTAGGAAAATGGTGCAGCCATGGAACAGGTACCAGAGAAGAGGTGGCATCATTCCTAAAGATATTCAAGGTCTGACTGGGCAAAACCAGGCCTAATCTGCCCTAGTGCTAGCAAGGGCCCTTTGAGCAGCAACCTGTATTAAATAGCCTCAAAAAAAAAAAAAAAAAACCCTCCAAAGGCCTCTTCCAACCAAAGTGTCTAATATTTTACAATTCTTCCTGAGCAGCTGCATCATTTTTAGCCTAACTGCAGTTTTGAATAATAGTCCTCTGAGGCCAAGGAATGTCCTTCTTTTGACTTAATGGAGACTTGGATAAGCCACTGGGCATTGACATCAGCTGTCTTAAATTATGTAATTTGTAGACCATAGCTGAGCTGACAACATACTAATTAATCTTCTAACCAGACAGATAAAAACCTCCTGCTTTGTTAATGCTTGCAAAATGAGAAAGCAGTATTTATTCTTTCTCAGTCTTTATTGCATTGTCATGTATATGATGCCTGCATGTAGAATACAAAGAGGCTGTGGAAATCACAATTGAAAGACGGGACTGTTTTTGTGCCACAGAAAAAGCCATCACATTCTCTGCTTCTGCTGCAGCTCTACCTGTGAGTCATCCTTTGAAGAAAATAAGTTGATGCTTTATTTGCATTTTAAGGGCTAAAATAAATCAAAATCTTGGTTTTAACCAAAGACTCCACCATCTGTCTTGTGACACTCCCTTTTCTCCAGCTCTGAGAGCTGACATCTGAGGTGCTTCTGGTGGCCTGTAGATCTGATCTTTGAAAGACTAAAATCAGTCTTTTTTGCACGGGAATATACTATGACACAACAACAAAATTTTTTTGAGGAAAAATAGAAAAAAAAACTATTCTTAAGTGTGTGGGGAGGAAGGGGACAGAATGACTGCTGCTTCCTTATTTCCTAGCAAACGGTTTTGTTTGGATTCATTTTCCCTAGTTTAGATTAATCGTCCTGCCCTTGCCTGGCTTGGACGGAGGAGGAGCAGGGAGAGACCTTCCAGAGGATGATTCAGCCAAGATTAAGACTCTTTTCTTGGATGAATGGGTTAGAGAGGGCCTAAACTAGAAAGAGTTTAGACCAGAAATAGAATTTTGGAGGAGAATGACAACCAGGTGAGATAAATACTACATTACATTTTCTTCTTTTTTTTTTTTCACCTCTTTTCTTGAATGTCTCTGATGCACTGGAAAGTTCAAAGCCATTGCAGAGGAAAGCTTTACACATAGAAATAAACAGATCTGACTCTATTCACAGTGGAATACTGCTGTCCCTAGACAGTATCAGTGTGCCAGGAGGTGATATAACATGTTTAAAATATCTATCAGGCATAAAAGGTCTTTTTTTCCTGAAGTGGTCCAATAAGGAGAAATAATGGAATATGTAGTGATCAAAGAGGGGAGATGGCTCATGACTCTTACCTTCTTTTAGATAAACTAGATGAAGTTCAGCATTATGTCAGGGTGCCGTATGATCTAGTCATAACCAGACTCTCTGAAACCCCTCTGTAATCTGTTCTTTCCTACTGGTTGTCATGGCCCATAATGAAATAAAATACTTCATCATTGATATCCATCATCCTTCATTCAACGGGAAGAGTATATCTGTCTGCTGTTGCTGTCACCTTCTGTTGTCCTCTTGTGCCTATTTCTATCACTTCTGAGTTAGGGCTGAATTTCACACAAAGGTCACTGAAAGATCCACCATTATACTAGACAGATTGCCAGATATATAAACAAATTGTCCTTTCTCTTTTTGTGGTATTTCACAATATGCTTTTTTCACACAAGGAGCAGGCAGAAAAGATAGAAATAAGTGAGGTGGCCTTAAGATACTTTGCTCAAAGTGCAACAAGCTGCAAAAATTGCCACTGGTAAATTAACAGAGAGAGAGGTAAAGATCAGAAGGTGATAAGCACCATGGTGTGGCAGGGCTCCCTCTGAGGGTCAACCTTTCAGAAAAGGTGTCTTCATCATAATATGCAGTTTGCACCGATTTGACATGTGTAGTGGTTGTAGCTTTCATCCAGCAGCCTGACAGAAGATCTTATGCAAAGTGATCCCAGGAAATGACATAGAAAACCCATTCCTTGGCTCTGGAAGCTCTGTAGCTTTCTTTGAACTTCTCTCTCTGGTGTGTAGTTACGGGATGCTTTTTCATGAGATAAATGATCTCAAAACACTTTAAAAAGGAGGGTGAAAACCTGCTGTCCTCTTTGGCCAAGGCAGACAGTGCCAGCTGAACACCTAGAACCCACCAGCTTTGACCATGGTCAAGTCACCCGCTCTATGTGGACACAGTCCTGACCAGAAAGAAATATGGGGTCTGCTGAGAGTAGCAACATGTTCTGGCAATAGTTTCTGATTGGGGTTTCTCCAAGGAAGCAGTTAACAATCATATAAAGGCCAGATGTCTAAATATTTCATATCCACTGATCAGAAGAAGATGAATCCCACAGAGTAATACTCTCACAATGAACAGCCAAAATGGCAGTGTTCCAACAAAGTAGAGCTAAATTACACTTTTTTTTTGCGTAATTTCCAATTACACATAGATGTTTTTTCGCTGCTAAAAAGGTGAACTTCATGCTAGAAAAGATTTAAAATATCCACCATACACCTACCTCCAACATCACTGGTTTTAACCTGAATAGTGTACGTTGTGTCCTCCATCATCTGCTCGTCATTTATTATGGCTGGCATTTCACACACAAGACTTCCCGTGGCATTTTTCAGTTTTGACAGCCACTCACCATATGTAAATGTAGCCACTTCTTGATTAGTCAGGTTTTTCAAGGCAATCTGTGGAGAGTCAAAACAAGGGAGAAAAAAACAGCTACCATTTGAATGAGGGCACATATGAAGCGCACAGTCTGGTTGGACATGGGCAGTGTCCAACTTGGGATAGTCTGAAGCCTTGGGATAGTCTGAAAAACCGTACTGAGATCTCCTGGGATAAACTGAGCACTTCTGAATGGACAGTGCTTTGCTTGCCCTGAGAAATGACCTTCATAATGATCTTCATAATGTCCTGCATGGGGCAAAACACAAGAAGAACTTTGCTCCTCTGACATATGGTATGGATAAAGATCAGCTCTACATCTTTCCTGGAAGCTGGTCTGGAATTAACTTTAAAGAAGGAACAGATAGCTACTAACAGCCTCATTGCCTCTCTTGAAATACATATTACCTTTCTTTCATCTGTCTCCTTCATGCAAACACACAGCAATCATTATGTAGCTATGCTAAACAACCCCCAACATTTGTTTTTTAAATGCACAGGCAAAAATTAGGCCAGCAAAACTTCACACGCTTTTCCTTCTGGGAAAGGGTGACAGAACAAACAACATGCAACAGATACTAGTCACACTGCCTAATGTGTTACTGGAAAGAGCCCAGATGCTGTGGTGATAGGTGGTAAGAACAGAGTAGAAACTTGTTAAGAACAAGCCAGAGAGCTGCTCCAGCAAGCACCTAATAAAATATCCTCCTTTTTGTGTCACAACCAAAGTGGCCTTGATGGAACCAGAGTCTGGTGGGAGGAAAACCTTCCACCAGCTTGCAGCAAAAATCTGGGAGTAAATTGTCATTGAACTTGGGGAAACAGGGAGAAGGGAGGAGATAAGACTGCAAATTACCATTTCTGTCATAATCTAACAGAGACCATACCAGAGTAAAGCAGTGTGCCAAGAAACTATGACCTACTACACATATTTCTGCAAAGATCATGTGGATCTAACAAGTATCAGAGAAGTACACATAATATTGGGAAGAAATTATGGAATCGTGGAAAATGTCAGGCTGAAACGCACTTTGGTCCAACTGTCTTCTCCAAGCAGGGCTGATTGCAAGGTCTTGTGCAGCTGAGTTTTGGAAAGCTTCAAGGACAGATATCCCTCTAGCATTCTGGACTTCTGGCTACTCTCACCATGAAAGCTTTTTTCCTTATGTTCCACTAAGATTTCCGTTGTTGCAAATTTTGTCCATCGCCCTTGTCCTTTCCCCATTCACCTCTGAGAAGAGGTTTGCTCAATCATCTTCTCTGTAACCTCCCTAGAGGTAAAGACAACATTCAATTTTCTCCTTCTCTTCTCAAGGCTTAAACTCCCCAATTACCTTAGTCTTTCCTAGTAACTCATATGCTCCACCATTTGTCTGTCTTCGTGACCTTCAACTGCACTACCATCTGTCAGCCTAGGAAACTTATCTTGAGAGAAATATACTCAAATTCTGTCCTCAAACAGCATGTGTCCCAATCTATGGCCTTCTGCTGACCTCACTCAAACTTCACTGAAACCTCTAGCAGTTGAGAAGAACATTGCTGAAGGTTACAAAAGTGACTTAAAAAGAGGGCAACAGCTACATCACCACGGAAGCAGCGGCAGTGCTATTTGTGAATTACACAGTTTCGTGGGTAGGACACTCATCTGAGATTTTTCTCTCCGACTGATGCTAAGCAGAGATCTGTAACATCTCATCTTCATCCCAGAGGAACAGAACAGTGCGGATTGTTAAAGCTGTCCCATTTCTCCATAAAACTGCCTATTCTCAGCCAATGACACTACTATTTTGTGCTTAGGGAACAGCTCTGTGGTTCAAGGAGACTGAATTGAATCCCTGCTTTGAAGCAAGCAGAGCTCAGGTCTCCACCACCCCTGGCTGGTGCCCCCTCTGCCAGGATGTACAACAGAAGAATGTCTTTTCATCCTCAGGGATGAGTGAAAGATGCCTACTTCCTCTTTGCTAAGAGTCCAAAATAGAAACTTTTTTTAGATAAAATTTGCAAATCATTAATAATCTCAAATTAGCATAAAATTCCTTTTTCTTTTTTTTCATTTGGTGCATAAACTCTTGGCTGGAGAAGATTCAACCAGCTCTACCTTTCTTTCCTGCTCAGGCACAACAGTGACGTTGTTAGTAGCAAAATGTCCTGAGAAAAGCTTACAGAGAAATGACAGGAAAACAGCAGGGGATAGAAGCAGATTAGAGCTGCCAGCTGGAGCGCACTCACAGTCAGTGAGATCAGACCACGCACAAATAATCAGACCATGTCCAATGCTCCAGATGCTGTCTGGGAAAAACTGTCAGGCTACTAAAACCACAAGTGTAGAACACCCTGTATTTCCATCTTTGGTCCCTCACCTAGAAAGAGTGTTTTCATCCATATGTAGCTTCATGTAGGCAGTTTACACGGTTAGAAACAACCACCTCTGCAATCTCACTCTTGGCCACTGCTCCAGAGAGGGGCAGATGAAGGTAACAAGAAACCTTTGGCAATCTGGTTGCTAAATCAGACCATGGCTCCAAGGAGTGAGGTTGACCTTACCTAGCATGACTCACCTAAACATTGGGCTTCTAGTTCAAGGGTATCGTGGTGGCTCTCCCTATGGCTGATGTTCAGAGAAAAGCAACTTACTTCATCTTGGTGCTGTTGCCTAAGTTATTGACAGGAACACGGTCACTGATAGGTGGTCTATCTCTACTAGGCCTAATAGAAGAGGACTAATAATCTGGTAGAAGAGGTAAAAAGCAAATGCAGCTTTTCAGTGACTAAAATTGTGTGAAATTAATCCCATCCTCAAAAGAGAAATAGCTGGGTGCTGCCCACACATAGGATCATGCAAGATTTTGATTTGGATGAGGAGAATGAAAAAAGAAAGAAATGTTTTCAGGACCTGGCATGGGATTATTTTTATTTTCTGCCTCTTGTTATTCTGGAGAGATTTAGCTACTGCTTGACAATAAGGATATTGTTTTACATCACATTTAAAATATTATTTAGGACATCTAAAACTTGCTGTGGACATCCTGCTTACTTTTAAGTCTAAGTATTATCACTAAATATGAATGGGTTTTAATTCGGCTGTGGAATGCAATTTAAAATTAAAAAGGAAGTTGAATCAGTGCATATGAATAAAACGTTGGTAACTTGCTTTGTAACCGAGCAAAAATGGTAGCTGACAGGAACGCAACTGACAGGAACCTTCAACCAGCAGCTCGCAATTAGTTGCACACCATGTGCTGCAACAGAAAGGTTTGACATGACAGGTCATTTTGCTTTAGGTCTGCCCATCTTTCTCTGAGCCACAGTGTAAATCCCTCCCATGGTACACATCCTACCAGCACTGGAATATATGGGTCCTGGATTTCATCTTTAAAAGTTTAAGCACACTTTTCCGTGGCTCTGTTGCATGTCATTAGTCTTCCCTTTAAAAGAGGCTTCCCTGATTGTGAAACAAAAAGACTCTGCTGCAAAGAACAACAATCAGCTCCTGCTATAATGATTTGTCTCAGACTCTCTTAATCTCCTTTATATAAAGGAAAAAGAACTGAATAAAGAAAAACTCCTGTATTCAGGATTATTTGTGACGTCTGAATGCAATGCAATTAGTACTTCATTAAGACAGCTTCTTATCTGTCTGGCCTTGACAGCACAAAGCAATATTAAAATTCTGAGAACCAACTTGCAATTCCCTGTTTTCCTCATTCTGCGAGCTCTCATTCCTTCTTACTTTGAGGTTTGCTGCCTCGTGTCTAAGGCACTGGACAGCAGGTGAAATCACCATGTGGTCTGAGGAGCAGGCGATCCCAAGAGGAGGTTCCCAAAGCATGCATTTTAATAAGTTTCCTAATTAGAAGTCACCTAGGCTGTTCTTCCAAGCACTGAGCACCCAGAGCCTGATGGTAGCCTGACATGATGGAAAAGGAGATTTAGTATAAAGTCAGAAGAGAAAAAATAAAGTCCATGTCTCTCAACAATGATGATATCTGAAAGTGTTTCTCAGCATTTCAGAGCTTTCAATGTGGCTTTTTGGGCAGGCCCCAGCCCTCTGAACTGCACTGTGTGGGCAAAGGGCTATTTGGCTCACAGAATTGGGCACCACATCTATAAAACGACACACATGGGCACATAGACATAAACAGTAGTAGTAAAAACAAGAATAAGCATCCATATTCATTCTGGTCAAATTTTGTTCCCTCTAGCAGATTAAGTATCAGCATTTAAAACTTATTCCCCTGGTTGCTGCAGCTTGAATCTTTAGTGCCAAGTCATTACTTCACTGAGATTCTGAATGAAATTTCAACATATTTTATCC
This sequence comes from Rhynchotus rufescens, assembly GCA_032273925.1. NCBI lineage: Eukaryota > Metazoa > Chordata > Aves > Tinamiformes > Tinamidae > Rhynchotus > Rhynchotus rufescens. The sequence goes on from JAVCKT010015096.1 coordinate 14,653, forward strand.
AGACAAAGAAAAAGCGCGACTACTTCCCTGCCTGTAAATTGAATCTTTTGCCTGTGTACAACATCATTGATAATTCATGCATTTTAATCAGTATTTATGCACTTGTACTTCTGGTGAACTAAGAACAGTATGAATTATGGCCAGCAAACTGTTTACAAAAAGACCAAAGGGAATTAAGAGAGATCATTTATTGTTATTTTAATAGAACAAGAAAACTGAGAATATCCTGTAGATAAATGGAGCAACAAATGGTTAATTACGGGGTTGATGGCTTAATCTAGCTTCTCATTTCACTGTGCTAGTTAGCGCTAACTGTGAACCATCTGTCTGAGAGTTTAGCACTACCCCCACAAGTATTTCATTATGCAGCTTTAATATGCACTTTTGACAGAAATGGAAATGGGCTCAGATCAGTTTTCATGTCACACCGAGCTACACAAGTTTTCCAGGCTGGAATACAAATCAGAGAACACAGCGGCTCCTTCCTCCCCTTTTCCTCAGAGTCCCCATCCTGACTCGCTGCCTGGCCATGCAAATGTTATTTTTACCTTCTCGGGGAAGGTGAGAAAGGAAGCTTATAAACAGAATTCTGTAGGAATCACTGGAGTTAGCTCAACCTCTGTCCCAGGAGCTACAGGTATTTTTTAAAAGCAGCTAAAATCCCATTTTCAATGAGTTGTGGGCATGCTCTGCTGCCCCTGAGCATCTAGAGCAGGGCTTTAAACCCATCAAACTGTCCAGGTAGGAATTCTCCTTGCCCAAATCTCTGTGAAGGGCTTCCTGGGAAGGGAAAAACCCCCTGGAGTCAGGGGCTACAACAGCCTGTCAGGGTGGGCAACAAGACCAAAGGGAGGTGGCATTCACCTCTAAAAGTGCAGCCCCTTGCCTTTGAGCTACTGCTAATTCATAACCACAAGATCTGGTATGTCTCTGGGTGAATAAGCTTCATATGTTTTCATTTGCTATGAATATGATTTATAAAACTCAGAGGGAAGGTAGAGGGGAGCTGACAAAGGGAGTTTGACCGCGATGATCGAATTGAAGCAGAGAGCAGGCTGAGTTATTCCTTAGCCACAAAGGAAAAAACTGCATGTCTGTGGCATCTATTTGGCAGATATAGGCTGGAGGTTCAGTGCTTTATAAAGCTGCACAGGGGGTTGCTGAGAAAAGAAGTTCAAAGTGTTGATGTTGAAGTACAAAAAGGAACTGCAACTAACTGGCTGTGACTTTACGGACTAAACTATGGCAGGTTGGTACAAAAAGGGACAATGTTTAGAAGCACGTTTCTTAGGGAAGGAGGAAGGACAGCTTCAGACCAGTAAATAATGAGAGAGGACCCAATAAAGTCTGTGCACTGTTCCTTCTGACCACAGGTTAAGCCACCGACTTGTTCCCTGTTCTTATCTAAAAGTTAAGCTACAAAAATCCAACAGTACATCTGCTCCTGAAACAGCATGCTAAATAAACATGGCAGGGATGTGCTCCTCCCTTAATGACATCTGGCAGCGTGGAAACAGCATGTCACTCCACCTCTGTCTTAGAAATATAATTATAGGACCCATAGCAAGGAAACTACATCTTAGTGCCCAAAAGACAAGAAGAGAAGGGCATCCCCAAAGGGATTCATTCTCTCATGGAGTCAGAACAGGGTGGGGAATTGCAGGGGCTGAAGGGACCTCCTTGGGATGGAAGACACAGCAGGTGTCCAAGTGGAAAGCCAAGCCTCTTATGAAAGGAAGGAGCATAGGATGTAAAAGTAGGGACTGCAGTAAAGCCACAAAGCACCACTTCTGCCCTTGCTCCTTCCTTCTTAGACTCAAGTCCTGCAAGAGAAAGGCAGGAGACACCAAGCGGAAAGAAGCAGGAAAGGATTAAGAGAGAGGCACTCACATTTCCCCTCTTTCCCAAGTGCTGGGAGGCCTCAACGGGAGCGGGTTACAACGAGACACACAATGTGAAGCACATTACCCTTTCCAGGAACCAGTGAGGGCGAGTGCCCTTCCCATCCGTCCGGATCCTCATCTTCATCAGGGGCGCAATGTCTGCAATCTCCATGATGAAACTGTCCTCTTGGCCCCGCTCAAATCTGGAGGGATTGAAAGACCAGGGAAGTTTCCCACTGCTTCACAAAGCCCTTGGCAGGTCCGTGCTACATCTCAGACCGTGCCAACAGCCTTGTTTAATGTTTATGAGTGCATTTTATTGGACTTGAGCTTTTCTTTCCTGCAATCAACAGCTACTGTGTTTTTGGCAAGACACCTCTGTCCAGATTTGACAGGGATTCCTCCTTCCCTGGAAAATCAAGCCCATATGAAGTTTCTGGAGTCATTCCAGGCAGTCTGTAGTGTATATTATCATTCTGATAGAAACCAGAACAATAGACAGGTTTACAGTCAGGTTCCTGCACGTTCTCTTCCCCTGGCATCTAGCCACGTGCTTCTCTGTACACCACCCCAGCTAGAAGGCAAAGCAATTCTGCTTAATCTTCTTTCACTATGATGCATCATATAACTTCATGTTTGCTGTGGTGACAGACAGTTCCTGCAGATCAGCTAAACATGGCAACCTGATCGTGAGTTGGAGCCCAAAGCCTAAGTTTAGCAGGCACAGGCAAACTGTGTTAGAGAAGGGCCCAAACCAATGATTCCTTATTCCCCTCACAACTTTGGGGAATTTGGACCTTCGGATTAGCTCCATCTTTGGTAAGAACCAGGGCAGGTTTGTGTAGCATTGCTTGAAGCATCCTGCCCTACATCCTGCTCCTGCAAATGCATCTTTTGGTACAGAAGCTTCGGATCTTGCCCCAAAACACACTGGCTGGCAGGTGAGCTGCAGGTTGGAAGATGGAAATGCAACATTTGCTGCATAGCAGCGCACCCAAACACAGTGGATCTACCATTTCCCTGAGGGCTGCGCTGCCATCCAGAGGGACCTGGACAGACTGTCAGACTGGGCGGTGAGAAACCTCATGAACTTCAACAAGGGCAAGTGCAGGGTCCTGCACTTGGGGAGGA
>JAVCKT010015096.1:17766-32784 GCA_032273925.1 Rhynchotus rufescens
TGGTAGTAAAAAAAAAAAAAAAAAAAAAAAAAAGAATTCTTTATCAATCTCTGCTCAGATTACAGCCTGTAGCCTGAATGTGATTATCCTCACACCATTCTCGGGGCCTGCAGAGCTGCAGATGTTAGCCATAGGGACTGGCACAAGGCTCTGAGTTTTCATCCAGGCATTCGCCTCCCCACATTCCCCAAGGCATTTGCATAGGGCGTTTTGGTCGAGGTCCATTTCCAGTTATTAATGGCTATGTTTGCTTTTTGGAAAAAAAGAAGAAAAAACCTCCTCTCTCTGCTATTCTCTGTTATTTGTCTTTTAGTGGTACTCAATAGCAAGACAGGCTGGTTTATTGAGAGAGTGTCCTTTTGTGCCCTAAGTGGATTGATTTCCATTTCGATTTAAGAAAAAGGTGTGACTCTTCCAGGCTGAATTATCTTAGGATCCTCTGACCAGTTTTCATTACAACCACTATTACTTGCAAAGCTCCACAGAAGTCTCTCCCTCCTTTCCTTTCCAGGCTGAGCAAGTCTAGCCTAAGCTGTTAACCAAATAAACCATTATTTATCTTCAGCAAATACCCTGTTTACAGTTTGTAAGGTTCATGTTCACCTCTTACCTCCAGGAAGTCTTTATACTACAGGGAAATAACTGCTAACATGACAGACTGGGTGACCCAAGAGGTTTTTTCAATCCCTAATTTATACAAACAGCAACATAAAACCTATAAACCAGGAAAAAAAAAAAAAGGAAAATAAAAGGAGGGGAAGTACTCAGAGGAGCTGCTGTCTGGCACTGTGCCATTTCCAGGACACCAAAGCATTTATCTGAGGGATTTCATTAAGCTTTCTTACCCATGCCTGCGCTTATAAATATTTCCATTGCCCAGAGGTCCTGGCAATAACAGTAATGTAGCGAAAATTGCCTTAAATCTGTGGCAGGTTAGACAGCCTGTTCTCTGTAATGCACTAAGCCTCTGTGAGTGAATTGGCACTGGATGGCCCCAATAAAGGTGAAGTATCTGCAACCCATTCGGTTGTGGGGGATCTCCCTGGTCCCTTGCTGTGGGCCTGAAGGCTGATGAGATATCCATGCAAAGCAGGAAATCCAGCAAAGCAGCTGGATCGGGACAGGCAGCAAACAGGCATTATATTTATGTTATATTTAGGGGCAGGCACGTCCTCCACAGAGGACAGCATCCTCCACGATACCAGAGGACCGTGATGTGTACAAATGTCAAGAGCATGATGTTGGTGGATGAAGTGGGACGCAGAGCTCCTCCAGCTAGTGGGCATGTGCCAGGATATCTCCAAAGAAAAGCACTGCAGCCTGGGGTTATTAATATATTAATGGATGGGTTTTATAAGTCCTCCTTGATGCAACTCCAATGAGTTTCCACCTTCTTTTGCAGGTCCCATGCTGATAGAAGATATCCCAGGCAACTAATACCATATGAACAAGGTGGTCCTTCTTTGCTACATCTTGATACTATTATGTGATATGTTATAGATCATTCATCCCATTTGCAGAGAAAATTCTGACCATTTTCTGTAAGCTACATAGTTTAGGGCTATCACTTGCTCTGCTACATGGAGCAAAATTACAATCCATCTCTTAAGGAGTTGGAGCTGTCCCAGTCCCCTTTGGAGACTTTTGGTTGCATGACCCTGAAGTGAATTCTGCTTTGCTGTTAAATAAGAACAGTGACAGTCCATTTTCCCATTTATAGAATTAAATGCTGAACTTCACAGAGTGGCAGACAGACCAGCTCAGGATTGTCTGGGAAAGGGGATGCTGCCAACGCACCAGGAACTTAAGTCTCTTCATGGTGGGGAAGGGGTCTGGTGATCTGCACAATCTAGCCTCATTTTTGATGCCAATAGCATGGAGATTTTCCACAGCATCTCTGCTATATTTTCCTCAGAGCAAGCAGCTCTCATGCTTGTTACATAACTAAACACAGAAAAGCTCCAAGCCCTGCTCATCATGCTTGCCCCAACACCCGGTCTGCTGCGATAGCTACAAGTAAAACATCCCCTGAGCAAACATCTCTATGCCAAGAGCCTTATCCACAATTATCCGGCCCACACGCGATACCCAAAGCTGTGGAGGAAGCATTGCTGGGAGGCTGGGGTGAAATTCCAACCTCCTCCACAAGCCAGGCTCTAATTGCATGGCCAGATGCTCCAGGCCTCCTGCCACGCCGTGGATGCTTTCCTGGGAATATCACCATTGGAGATCATTGATTAATTGAGTTTAAGCCTTGTGAAGCCAGTTTCTGTGTTCATTCTGTGTTGTGTTACGTTAATTCTGGAGCATACCAAAGCTTAAAGAGGGAGGTGTTAGGAAAAGGAAAGCTTTAGGAAATGGATAGGTGATATGTGGGCTTTTTTTTGGCTTAGAGAAGTGTTGGCATCAGTCTAGGGATATCTTTGATGGCTGTTTCTTTTGAAGAAAATATGGGATTTCATCTTTTAACATAATTTTCCATTTATGAAGCACACAGTATGGCACTCCCCACCATTCATTGACTGTTTGGGGCCTTCTGCAAACTAAGGCCACATCTGCAAAGACAGACATCATGGCATTTCCTTTTTGTGCCAGCTGCATATAAGCCAGCTCCAGTTCCCAAACCACATGGTTACATGAGCATGGCACAGAGCCCAAGCAGGACTCACCATTCTGGGAGCCCTCACGTGGCTTCTGGACCAAAGTTGGCCCACATCTGTCCAGCTCTGTGAATGGAGGGGAGTCAAATCAGGACAGTTGCCACCTCCCCATCACAGGCACTTCTTGAAGAAGGTACCTGCATGTGGGTTTGCATGCCATTTTCTGCACAGTTACTAATGTACATGTATTCCCACCACAGCTGTTAGATAACGTCTAAATTAAGTTGCTTATTTTCCACAGATGATGTATTCTGAAGACATTCTGCACCTGCGGTTTCCATGCAGAGCCCAGGGTTCCCCATGGTGCTGACGTGGGACTTCACAGTTCCTATTTTTATTCATAACGCTCAGCTCCAAAGTCACAGAGGAACAGGTCAAACAAAGCTTGTATAAATGACACAGGATTATTTCACTAGCTACATATCATATTCCTTACAATTGCACTTCCAATGGTGACTAGATCTGAATCATAAAACCAGTGGGGGGTTATCTATTTCAGTGAGAGCATAATCAAAGCCCTGAGTGCTTCCAGACATGACACCACAATCTGTTATGACTCTACCTCCAAGCAATAACAGAGACAAAGCTACCTTACCTGTCTCCATTTTTCTCCAGCTGCAACTCCTCAGTCTTCCCATTGGATCCAAAGACAGTCATGTATATATTGGCATCAGTACCACCGCTTTCAATGTCTCCAGTCACAACCGTAACTTCGTACAGGATCTGGGAGAATTTGAAACAATCAGAATGGCTTATTTGAAACAACTACCCTTAACCTTAACTACCCCTTAACAGCCTTTGTGAAAGGTTGGACAGGCTTGGCAAAAGAGGAGCTTCTCATTACGACCCACTGCAGTTTTATGAGGCAAATTTAGAGGATGAAGCTTGCTGCAGGATTTTCCCTTCTTTACTTTCTCTAAGTTTATTTTTGTAGGTATTCAGCCCATGAGCACTGTGAGAGCAAGGGATATTGATTAAGATGAATGCTTGAGGAGCAATGAACTGCTGGGCCATAAGAGTCCAACATCATATAGTGCCAATGGTCAGAGGCTTCCATCTCTCTAATCTGTCATCATGGTCACCTTCCAGCTCTGCAGACCTCTGACCAGCACCCACTCAGTGGTTTCTTTTGCTTGATTACAAAATATTTCCATCAAAGTGCAATGTCCTCATGGCCAATACTCAGCCCAATATTACTAACATTTTAAAGTCTATAAATCTAAGCCCTGAACCACAGAATCATAGAATATTTTATATGGTAGGAAAATGCAGATATTCAGCTTCTCAATGAGATGCACAGGGCTGCAACCAGCCCAGAATATCCCAAGATGTCATAGTTTAAAAGTACACCAATTTAGGTGAAACTACTTTGCAACAGTTCCATCTTATTAGCCTAACTTTGTTCTTTTCTTCTGACATGTGATTAGTAAGATTCAGAAAAAAATATCTTTCAAAAGCATGCAAGCCCCAGTGACTGTCAGTGGCATTAAAATTTCTAGGCCTCTTAGATACTTTAAAGATTGTACCTATGGTAACAAGACCTTACATTTAGGAAGTAGAATCTCAAAAACAGTCCCAACAAAACATATTTCACACAGTGAGCTGTTATGCAAGTTTTATTGGTCTGAATTGTAGATGTCACATAAATCTGCAGTGCAGAGGAATAATATCGTGGAAAGGCAATTTTTCAGGTCTGTTCATTCTTGACTATTCTCATATTCATCCATATACATAGCATAGCGTTTGCTCACCACAGGTTGGAGAAGAAAAAACTACAAGGGTATTGGAGTTTTTAATTACTGTGGAAGATATTAAATCTATCCTCTGTTTTTGGAAAGTCAATTGCTCAATTTAAAGCATATGTACGATAAATCAAGCCAAGAAGAAAGTTAACTGAAAAGGATATAGAAAGGGTAGATATGTCTGTGCAAGAGTGAAAAAAAACCCTCAAAATTAAAAAAAAGCATGAACTTTCCTCAAGCCCTTGAAGGTCCTCTTTGAACTTCAAAAAAAATAAATAAATTCAATTTCTTAATTGTAGCTATTTATGAGGAAAGAGCCTCAAACTTGTTAGGAAACTGATCAGAAAGTGAAACTTACACCTCTGATTTCATGTCTCAAACATCTCCCCTGATTTTTTTCAGTCCTTTCAAGAAGTTTCTGGCACAACATCACAAACATTTTTATAGTTGCATGTGCTTGTTTTTTGCATATTTATGAAAGTAAATGTTCAGAATTGGTCTTTTAAAGGAAAACTGAATGTAAGTTTTTGTTAACATCTGTCTCAATCTATAGGCAAGCCATGAAATCACTAGTAGGAGTTTTCAGGCATTATCTAGGAGGTTAAACCATCAATGGGAATTTTTGAAGAGGTTAGGTTTTAAATTTGCTATTCAGTCTGAGAAAGTTCATTCTCCCTCTTAGGTAAATTCTACTGCTGAAACTTGTGTTGAGCACTTCACAGATGCTAAAAATGTTATCACACTTCTGTGTGTCTGGAGAATAAAAAGAAAAATCAGGAGAATAGCTTGACTTGGGAATCAATCAAGAACATAAAGAAAAATTAATGTACTATGAAAGTGTAACCTCACTGTAAATAGAGGTACAAATAGAGATTTAAAATCGCCATACAGGCATTAAACACTACATCTGTCCCACTCACCTAGACTGTTATTTCTGATGTAAATCTTACACCCAAATCAGCATAGCTCAACTTTCCAATTTGTACTTGTTTGAAATATGGCATAGAGCACATTCCAACACGTTCACACATATTGAAGAAAAGACTATATTGTTCTGTTGCATATTCAACTTTAATCACACATTTCAAAGATCAAACTTATAATTTTCCTCTGTTTTTTGGCAACATTGACATTATCATTTTTCACCTGAATTAAGGTACAGTGCAGAGGATGCTCTGAGTCCAGTGATGAAGATGTGGATGTGCTGCTGAATTATTTTCTACCCACTCCACCCTACTGTGTCTTTTGCCTGCTGGATGCTACAGCTGCATCCAGCCCTCATTATTATGCAACGTTCTTGGCACTAATGATACTAAACCAAACATAAAGAAATAATATACTGTAAAGAAAGAATAAATTTAGAAGACAAAAGACTCAAGCCACATGCAGAAGTCAAGGCACAAGGATTTTCTGTGCTGTTTCTCAGTACTGTCGAAGCACAAACTATATCAACACAGGTCCATACAGTTGCTAAAGGCAGAAGATGAGACTAGACCCTACCTTGAGGCCAATGTTAACACAGTCTGCATCCAGGATGTTGAGGATTCGTGATGTGAGACCGTCACCTTTGTCTCTGGCCAGCCAGCACTTACAGACGAAATTATACATGACACCTTTGGTGGGCACCATGATGGTGAGCTCTTCCAACAACCAGCAGCTCTCAGGGGTAGCACCATCATGTCCCACCTGCAAGAACCCCAAAACACTTGCTGGTTAAAGGGGATTTTTCCTCAGAGGAGAGACCTTGACAGGGTGTTTTAACTAATCTTGAGAGATCAAGACTGTTGATCACACACAGTGGCACAGGAAACACTTCAACAGGGAATGCTGCCAAACAGTACATGACATTGCTGCCCAAAAGCAGGCATGTTAGCATCTATGGGGACTGTGATAGGGGCAAGGAAGCTCAGGGCACCTGCTGCTGAGCATGAGAAAAGGGAGCACACTACCAGCCCCACATGTAAGCATGGAAGAGGCAGATAACAGCAACATACACATGAAAACTTGTCCATTCTCCTATTCCACCTGGTCTCTTCCAAGGAGCAGGAAGTCAAGCGAGAGTGGCAGGATGCCGACATGGATGAACAAGAAGCTGCTCAGAAAACTTGAGTAAAAAGGACAGAAGGGACAAGTGACTCTGGAAGAGCCAAGAGCCACTGTCCAACTGCATAGGGGTAGGTTTAAGAAAGTTAAAACCAAAGAGGTTGAGCCAGGACTCAATGGGATAGGGCCCTCAGGTAACCACCAGTGGTGCAAATTTCTTTAATAACCCCAAAAGTGCCCCTCTGAAAGAACTTGAGAGCAGTCTTGTCTTATCAGCATAATTACATACTCCAGTACTGTAAGAAACCGTTTCAGTCAGCCAGTCATTCCAGTGAAATATCTCTACATAAAAGGCTGGATGTAAGAACAACTTACAGTTCATTTTCAGAGCAAGTGTGGCTTGTGTCATTACTGGGCAAAAAACGGTCCTTAGCTCTCTGTTATTAAAAATATTACTAGGATGAAGGGTTGCTCAGGAGATTTTTTTTTAATAACAACTGCACCTAAAGTGATATATCTGTTGTATCTTCTCTGCCTCCAAACTTGTTCTTTTTTGTTTGACTGCTTCTGCCATCACTACTATTAGGAGTATTACTACTGCACTAATGTCTGTGCAGCTGTAGAAAATTAGAGTTAACCTCTGGGGAAATTCAAGTCTGCAACCAACGCATTAATCCTGCAATTCCAGGGGTGTGAGGTGAATGGGAATATAGCGCTCGCTTCTCCATTTGCCCTCTGCGAGCCTGACTGCCCTTCTCTGCACCTAAAGACTCTCTGAGAAACCATTTATGGCTCCTCTAGACCAGTCATGGGACAGCATGGAGAAGGCAGCAAAGTGAGGATGGGGCAAGGGCTTATCAGTAGACCAGAGATAAAGCAGGTGGAAGAAAAATCCTGTTGGGGCCCATCAGAGCCTGCTGCTCCTCTGGCTTCACTACAGCCACCTCCTAAAGCATCCTTCCAAGACATTGTCAGACACCAGACTGGTCACCGCAACGGCCTTCAGCAGTGGCAATGCCCCCGGGTGCAGGACTGCATCCTGCACTCCATGAGAGCCCCTGTTCAGACTTCCCAGAGCCCCCAGCACAACGCTATAAAATGATATAAACCTCATTCAGTAGAAATTCACTCAGTATCAACCACATGAGTCTGCCTTGCAATGCAAAGCAAAATGTTGGACAGACCATGACAAAACAGCAAATAATGTGAAGTCATGGTCATACTAACTGTATAGACTTGGACATACAAATACCAAGATGATATTTTGGGGTTGAGGTGTTTGAACTTATTTAAAACAGCAAGATTTCAAAGGCAGGTACCTCCTTGGACAACTCTGAAAATCTTTCCAGCTTATTTCCTTGGTCCTTGGGGGACCATTGGGTTGTACAACACAAAGAATAAGACACACAATTTGCACTGAACAGCTCGCAATCAATTTAAACTGAAGATAAAAACAGAGGGAAAAACGGAATAGAGTTACAGAAGTAGATAAAGATACAAAACCATGGGCTTTCTTGCATATTCTGGAAGGTGCTGAGAATACTAGAGAGACCAGAAGGTTTCTAGGCTGAAGTCTCTACTCAGACTTGCAGTAGTTTCATGTCCTTGGCTCTACCCTGTGCTTGTGAAGGAGCAAAACTCTGAACCAGAAATGGTTTAAAGATACAAAGACTGATGCAGGATCCTTTTGAACACACCTCTCTGCAGCAGCAGCAGTCTAAGAATAGGGATACTTTTGTTCATTAAGAGAATATTAAGCTGCTTTTAAGAACACAGTATAATGTGTCTATGCCTGATAACTTGGGTTATTTATTTTCATGCCAGTGTCTCTTGCAAACTACACCAATAGTAATTTTTGTAACTGTGAGCTTCTGACAGGTATAAATGGACCCCTTTCAAATTACATCTTCTTCCAGTGTTTCTGCTTTCACTCCAGCACATTTGCAACAGGAGAATAATAAGAAACTGAAAGTGGCATTACACAGCAGGTCTTACTATCCTAGTAAATTCTGAAACCTACTGCTCGGGATGCTCTAAAATATGGAGGGCTTCTGGAAACTGAATTCCCTCTATGCTGTTGTCATATAGGAGTTCACAGTCAGAGCCTTCTTCTAGAAGCAGCCAAATGCCAAATCCGAGAACGAACTGTTCCTCACTTTTCCCAAGCACATAACCAGCAATTTACTGCAATGTCCCTGAACACTGCAATTTTCTACAAGGAAAATATGGACTGCCTCCATGGCAACCAAGGCAGACTGGCACATAGATGTCATTGCTGGGACGTGGATTAACGAGAAGAGACCTTCCAAGCACGTGCGAAAGACGGCACAAAGCGGGGAGCAGATGGCTCCTCCAGCCACGAGACGTGGGACTGCAAACTAAGAAGGAAAAGTGAACAAGAGGTGAGGCAGCACAGTGGCAGGATCACAGAGGTTGGGGATGAGAGAGTGCAGAAGAGTGTTATTCAGTTTGAAATCTCTTTTATCCTTTTTCCCCAACTCTCTGAATTTCATTTGCAACCTTTTCTTCCTGTCTCCCATTCCTATTGTTTTTCTGTTATCTCTTTACCTACCTCCATTACCATGTGCCTGATCCTATTTTTCCCTATTCTCTATCCTTCCCCTTATTCACTCTGTGCTTTCCACCATCCCTGCCCATTTTCTTCTTCAGCCAGTTCTCCCTCCCTCTCCAACACCAAGGGGTTATCCTGGCTTTTTCCTCCCCTTGTGTCCTGGCATGGCCAGGGCTGTTTCCATGTGTGCACAGGATGGAAGGGAAGGATTTATGTCCTTGCATCACTTTCAAAGTTTGACTCTGAGATGGCTAGAAAGACAATGCTGCTAACACTCATAATAACCAGGCAATTGGAGTGCATTAATAAAATGGCTTGATGATAAGCTCAGATCTAAAGTCAGGACTCTTCTCAAGGTGTCAGTCTCCATTGCTTAAATGAAAGCTCATGTGAGCATTTCTACTTATCCATCAATTCCTGCAACAGGATGTGCAAAGATTTTTTAAAATTAGTTAATATTTCTCTCTTTATGTTTCTTCCAGTTCTCTCCTGCTGAATCCACAAGTACACACAAATAGATAGATGCACTGCAACAAAGGACATGGTGTGAAAATAAAATAAAATTGGTTCCCAAAGTCAAAGGACCTGGGGGGTTGCAGCACTTGGGGGCTACAACAGGCTTTCAGGAGACAGAACTGCTATGGAAAACAAGAATGATGTTCACAGAAGGTCTGGTAGATTCATGCTAAGTTTAAGCTCAGTGATAGAAAGGCTATGCAAATTCTGTCTCCCGGAGCTACACTGGAAAAGAGTGGTTCCTACACTGAAATCCATTTGTGCACGTTACTTATGAACAATGATTAATTTTGTTCTCTAAGCCCGGGTCTTCCAAGCTGTGAAAACAATTTTCATGTTTAGCTAAAAAATTATACAAGATGTGTTTCTCACTGCAGGCAATTTGTGAAACCCAACTGGAAGTACTGGAAGTAAAAATCAACTAGGAAAAAGACTGATGGAAGACTGCTTCCTGGGAATGGTTGCTGTGTCTGTCAGTAATGAGGCTTGGCTAAGAAAAAACAGTATTAAGAGATGGGACAAAAGTGAGACATGCTACAACTTTGTCATATTTCAAAGTTATCATCTGCCTCCCAAGCTTCTCGTATTGGCCAGTCATAAAGAGCACTTATTTTCAGGTTAGGATACATGTGAAATCTCATTAACACATCCTTGCTTGCATTCATTTATCATTTAAGATAATAATAAGATATCATTCATTTATCATTCAATAATAAGATATCATTCATTTAAGACCCAAGTGCTTTCTCTTCAGTACTAAACAAAAACATATGCTCTCCTGGGCCAGGTGCTTCATTCACATCTACACTAAAGTTTTGTAAAGTACCTCCACTTTTTTGATCTCTCCAACATCTAGACCCCAAACAGAGAATTTCTCCACAGAACCATCAGCAAATTCATCTTTCTCTTCTGGCAGATCCAGCCACAGCCTCTCTGTCTGCATCTTCTGAGGACCCATGATGATGATGTACACCCGGCTGTCGGTGCTGGAGTCGAACTCTGTGCCCGTCGTGACCGTGATGTGATACGGGATCACTGCAAGAGACAGAAGTTTCGTCATCAGCAAACCTTCCTACGCACCCCAGTTTTCAGAAAATGAAAGTCTCATCCTGGGAGAGGAAACACTATTGCATGCTAAACAGTTCAGTGTCCTGTCAAATTCAGTTGGAGAAGGCATAACTCCATGCTGGACAGGGCTATAAAGGTATTTGGGGAGTTACTTTTGGAAACCTTGGAAACCTGCAAGGTCTCATCTGCCTAGACAGCCTTCTGGGCTGCAATGAGGCTATGGAGTATAACGAAGTCCTGATTTTCCCCCGCAGACAATCTTTACTTACACTAAGCAACCTGCTTGAAGATGAGTCACTGTCCTAATCTTGAATAGACTATTGGACCAAAAGGAGCTTACACTCACAGTTCAATAAAAGCAGAGAAATCTATGCTGACTCCAAGGTCACCACCTGAATGTCCCAGTACAACTACAAATGTTCTCTCTCAAGGTTTGTGCTGATCTATAGGGTAGGGATCTATAGGGGTTTCAGTATCCCTTCATAGGATGCAGGCCAACTGTGAGTGTCCTCTTTATAAGGGAGATATTCAATAATTCTATACATCACATGATGGTAGTTATTGGGGAAAAGTCTTCAGGCCATGGTTTTGGGAAATAGCTTAGCTGGGTTTTATGTGGTTCCCAAAAATTTCAGTTCATCTGTTAAAAAGGAGGAAGTGCCAGACTGCTTTTCAAGTGCTTTCCAAAAGCTCATTTGGGTAGACCGAGTGGATGGTGCAGAATTAGATGATGAATACTTGTCTGATTTCTCAGAACATTTGTGCAGGGCTGTTCAAAACGTTCTGACAAAACTCAAAGCTCTGAAACTTGCCTTGTCACAAACTCAACCTGAGTTTTCATCATCACTTTTTCACTTTCAGAAAGGTTCGTAAACCTTGACTAAAACTTGGCCAAGTTTCAAATCATTTGGGACTGATATTTAATTTTCCTTCACAGTGACTGAGGAGATTTTGAAGGGCGTGGAGTTGTACTAGAAACTTTCAGCAAGATCAGGGAAGACATAAATCCAAGGAGATTCACAGCACAGCACACCAGCACAGCACACAGCACAGCACACCAGCACAGAAGTGAACTAAAGATCAGGTGAGAATTATTCTCCTCATAGGGCATCATTTGTACTTAACTGTGCACATCAACATAACAATATGCAATGCATTCTTCATGAAGCAACCACTGGAGCTAAGGGTATTAGCTCCAATAAAGAGCCCAAGTCAAGGTTTGTAGGAAGCACCTTCTCCCTGATTCCTTGAACCCTTGTGACAGAGCTCATCCTGTTAAAAGGCAGACAGATTCACAGAATGGTTGAAGTTGGAAGGGACCTCTAGATATCATCTAGCCCAACTCCCCCACTCAAGCAGGGACACCCAGAGCACGGGGCAGCATCCATGTGTGTTTGGAAGATCTCCTGAGAAGGAGACTCCCAACCTCTCTAGGCAGCCTGTTCCAGGGCTCTGCCACCCTTACAGCAAATAAATTCTTCCTCACATGGAGATGGAACTTCCTGTGTTTTAACTTGTATCATTACTCCTTGTCCTATCACTGACCAACAGCAAGAAGAGTTTGGCCCCAAACCTCATGAGATGTCTCTGAACCTCTGGATGAGGATCCCAGCCACTACGGCACACATGCCCACAGAATTTGCTAAGAGGTATACAAATACCACACCACCTCCCATACCACTTTCCAGTACGGAGCAAAGTCCCCAGGCCAGGTCCCACGAAGTTTGCTAGCTGACAGGACCTTTCTCTATGCTCCATCCTCACATCACCTCCTGCCCCTCAGAGGCATCACCCTCACCGGGCACCGGAAACTCAGGATGTCATTGCTCAAACTGCTCTGCCCTTTCCCCGCAAAGTCCCAGTGCCACATCCAAGTGGAGTCTTCCCTACTCAACTAGTGAACAGCTGCCTTTTGATCCAGCTCAGGAGGCAGCTGTTTGACTCTCTTGATCCATCTTATCTGAAGCTCCTTTGAGATGCAATTTTCCTTAATGAGACCATGTCACAGCAACAGGGATAGAGGTGATGTGTGAGTCCTCCTCCAGGACTCAGAGGAGAAAGACCACCCTGGTACAATGCGGATGATGGGAACTATCCCTGCTCTGTGGGAGACGGGTTCCCAGGGGACATGCTGATGGTTTACCCATTATTTGCGAAATTACATGGAATGTCAACATAGCAGATGGTATCCATTGTCTCACCACAGAAGTAGTATCAGAGAGAACATGGGAATCACTTATTTTTCATTTGAGAACAATATGGGATTACAAAAGAAGAGTGGCCCCAAGACACATGGGTTACAGAGCAGGTTAAACAATGCATAGCATTACATATTGTTCAGACTTACATGCTGGGGACATGTGACCCAGATAGAAAAACATCACAAGTAGCTACTGGGCATCAGTGGAGATACCCTAATCACTTATGTGAGTTCCTTTGGCCCGTGTCAGCACAAACCATCTTAAACTCCTAAGCTAAATTCCACCATTCTTCAACTAGGTCACCGTAGAAGTTTAAGATAATGTTCATTGTTTTGCACTTGCTGTGGATTATGGAAACATGGACAGAAAGAACACGCGACTTGGCTGATGATGAGTTACTTGTTAAAACACAATATTTTAACAGTACATTTAAAATCTTAAACTAAAACTAGAAGACTCAGTGAAGAATAACAACGAACAATAACTGCAATTTAAATGTTAATGTATCGGAACATAGAGATGGCTGATCAGAAGCTATATAAATAAATAAAAGAACTCAATAATTTTTCCTCAAAGTTACAAATTCAGCTGACTGACACTGATCTTCTAGGCTTTGAACAGAATCAGGAAAGAAACACCGATCACACAAGAGGGTGGCACAGCAGGGCCCCAGCTCTATCCTCTGAAGAAGGCAATTTCTTCCCCAACTCCTACAAGCAGCAACCTAGCAAGATTAGCTTCCCTGCAGCAATACTGGTTTTTGCAAACACAGGCCAGAGTTATGTCACTTTTAAAAAGTTGCAATCCAAAAACCAATTTTTCTTTTATCTTTAGCTGTGTTTTATTTTCTCAAGAGACAGAGCTTAGTGATGAAATGCCACATGCTAGAGCCATCAACTGTTTCTGTCAGTTGTTTGAGGCGAAACCTCAATCCAGGGTTCCCAGGCACCCTGTCTTTGAGTGTCTGAAAGCCTTTGCAGATCCATCTTCCTTCCACACATATAAGACCATCCACATCCTGGAACGGAACAAATCCTCCTGAGTGTTCCAAATCAAAGCTTGTTTTTTAAGAGAAAGCCAAAAGACTTAGCTTAGCTCTTGCTCAGCTCCTGGTGTCCCAGTTCCCTCAGCTCCACAGCAGCTGTGATGTATTTATGTGCTACAAGAAAGAAACTGCAGCATTGCAAAATAAATTACATTTAAATTCATATTAAGAAGACACTGATGATGATGAGGCACTACCAGCATGATCCTGAAAGGAGGAGGCAGTTCAGGCACGTCAAATAAGGTCTCAAGAAATTCAAGTTTCCTCCGTAAATTTAGGTCTAACATGCTACATATTGAGTAGACAAAAAAGAACACGTAGGAAGAAAAAGACAGCTGGTATGAGCAACAAGTAAAGAGCTACATTGAGGAATCATGGGGAAAAGAGCTTCCAGCCTCCCAGGGGACATTGTGATTGATGATAACATGTCTGCCTTGCCCACAGTCCCTTTCACTACAAAGAGCATTGCATGTATCATACAAAGGGATACTTCAGACAAAACTATACAAAGTTTGCATAAATTCTTCCCTTCATCTACCAGTCCTTTTTTTCAGAGAGCCTTCACTTCTCCTCACCTCTCAAGTTGCAATGAAGTCAATAGTGGAGGAGGAAAAATGAGTGTGATTGTTTAGGACCTCCTCTTTCTGAAGAGCCCTATGGATGTTGTTAACTAGTTCCTGTTCCCAGTTTGATGGTCTGACTGCACTTGCCTATCAGGGACATGATTTGGGGTTATAGAAATGTCCTGTACATTTATACTTCTGTGACAGCAAACGGCAAATCCTTAACTAACCATTTACCTACTTTCATACACTTCAAAGCACCACAGTGTTTGTAGGACTCGCATCTTTTGGCAGTAACTCTGACCCTCTACTGTGTCATAGATTTCCACAGAAGATCAAGAAGAAGTTTGGAAATACTGAAATTGCTGTTAACTTTGGGTCTTATTCCACTACCCAGGCCTGAGAGCTACAGGAAAATCAACAAACACTGGGAAATCTATATAGCTATAGGAAAATCAACAAACACTGAGGGCTGTGCTGCCATCCAGAGGGACCTGGATAGGCTGGTGAGTTGGGCTGAGAGGAACCTCCTGAGGTTCAACAAGGACAAGTGCAGGGTCTTGCACCTGGGGAGGAATAACCCCAGGCACCAGTACAGATTAGGGCTT